>PVJS01029440.1:0-24768 GCA_004027185.1 Glis glis
GTCCCTAGGCTTTGACTTTAAGATTCTCCCTTTCTGGCAGGCAGCTTATTTCCCATTGTCTCCATGGGGTGGGAGATAGGGACTGACATGACTCCTGCTTCACCCTTTGGGGGCAATTAACTTGCTATGCAGAAATAAGTTGCTCTGGGCTTTGTTAGCAGCAAACCCTGAACTATGGCAATTCCAGGAAGTTAGTTTAGTTGTTAATAGTGCCCTTGTAGCATAGGATCCTTCTAAGAGCAATTACTTGATCAGGAAATCAGGAGGTTCCTTCTAAAGATCACTCAATGTTGAGTTGGAATTCTCCTGCCAAACCAGAGGTGGAATTGACCTCACCCAGAGATTCCAGACATGGATCTGGATGAAGGGAAAGGTGATGTATTTGAATGGCTCTCTCTGTGAAGGGAGTGACAAGAGGCATAACATTGCCTTCTATTAGGTGCCCATATTGTGTGTGCGAGCGTGGGTGTGTCAATATGAGGGGAAGGGAGCATTGGAGTGGTGTGTGGTACATGTGGTAGACTATCAAGGATCTTTATGGAGGTTATTTATTTATTCAAGTAGTTTGGCTGTGAATCTTTTAAACTCTCTTCCTATGGGTAGATCTGCTTCTCACTATAGAAACCAAAGGACCAGATACTCTCCTATTCACTCTGGCAAATAGAAAAACTGGAGTTGGGGTCTGGGCTTAGGTGATAGAATCTATCAGTGAGACTTTGAAGAAACATAATAAACAGTACACAGAAGAGGGAATTAATTCAGATGATGGCAGGACCATGCAGGGTCCATAGCAGGCCGGCACTGCTTTCAGGGTTTTATGTCTGTGGTGACAGTGGGTACACTGAGCTGTTGAGCAGTTCATGGAGACACAGCAGGACTCTCACAAAATGATAAACAACCATGATTTTGCAATGATTATGCCTGAAATTCCATGTTTCTTTTCCTTTCCTTTTTTTTGTTGACTCTTTTGAGTTGCTTATTACATCAGGGTATGCATGTTTTAACTGAAATATGCATTTTTGTATAGCTTACAATTATATACTATGGACATCCCTATAGTTTGACAGGTTAGTAGCCAATTCCTTTATTTTCAACTTTCTTTAGGAATGCACTAAAACAAATAATTTTTAAAGTAATTGGATTATATAATATAAGCTACATTGTTATTTTAGTATTGTTAAATTTTTTAACTGTTTCTTGTCACCACTGCCACCTTAACTCCAGGCTAATAATCTGTTTCAAAGAAAATATAAGTTTTAACATGTCAATAAAATGCCATTACACAACCCCTAACAAGAGCTAACATGAAAATCAGTGGGAGCCACACGTGGAACAAGTGGAAATTTCAAGCACTGGGACTATGAATTGGTTCTGTGAAGCTTTGTGGCAGTATCTACTAAAATGGATCATATGAAATCTTTATGACCCAGGAATTCTATTCCTCAGGGTATGCGTGTGCATATATCTGATAGAAATGTGTGCATGCAAATGCAGATGTGCAAATGCAAATGTGCCCCACAGAGGTCATTGGGCAGTGTCTAGAAATACTGCTGAGGTCACAGGTACTGGCATCTAATGGCTAGGGGTCAGGGATGCTGCTAAACATCCCACAGTGTGCAGAACAGACCCTCACAACAAGGCTTATTTTGCAAAAGGTCAATAGTGCAGAAACTGTGTGAGACCGAAGAACAGCCATGACAGGCTGTGCTTCTGAAGAAACTAGGCTAGGCCCACGTTTCTGTTACTCAGAGATGTTCTCACAGAAACCACTGCTCGGTGGGGCCTATCAGAACAATGGTAGAGCCTAAACCAATAGTTCCAAGAGATGTTCTCAAGGAAACCACTGCTTGGTGGGGCCTATCAGAACAATGGTGAAAAGTCCCTAATTTCCTCAGGTGTGACGAGCCAATCAGTGAGCTCCAAATACCCCTAACTGTTGCCAACTGTATATGTAACCAAAATGTATAAAAGCCTGGGTAATCTAGAGCTCGGGGTCCGAGGTCAATACTCCACTGTGCTGGATGAGACTTGGACCCTAGCTTGAGCTAGCTAATAAAGTTCCTTTGCTTTTGCATTATCTATTGGTGGAATTGGTCTCTCACTTCTCCGAACACTCGAACCCGCAACTTTACATCTGGAGGCCCCAGCGAGATTTTCAGGGTGAGAGACCCCTCCTCATTGATATAGGAACACACCCGGGGAATTAGGAATTGGCCGATCTGTAAGTCTAATGTCTGTGTTGTCTTTGTGTTTGTAACCGGTTTCAGTACCTGCAGGAATCAGGGCCGGCATAATCAGATTTCCTTTTCGTAAGGAGTCTGATTCAGGAAAGGACACGTCAGTAATTGGTCTTCAGCCAATGTTTGTCTGTCTTCAGTGTGTACAACTTGTGTGTTTGCTGGTGTTGTATGTCTGCTTCTCATGGCTGTTTTTGCGGGAACTGGCAATCTCCAGGTAGGAGACGGGTAGTCTCCAAGTATTTGTCTTTTTGTGTTGTTTGTTGCTGCGGGGATGGGCAGTCCCCAGGTAGGAGACGGATAGGCTCCAGGTGTGTGAGTGAAAGTGAAAGTGTGAAGCGGCCGCTGCGTGTTGCTTTTTAAATGAACTGTGTTTTTTTTATGCTCTGATATTCTGTTAAGCTAGTGTCTGTATTCTCTATTGAAGTCTGTGTAGAGGTGGAATTGGAATTTTTGATTTGACATGTGGTTTCTGGATGGTAAATGCTAAAGGATTTCATCCCTCACAAGATGAGACTGAATTTTTTGTCTAAACTGTGGTAGGATAGACAAATGTTTGCTAAAGTGGTATTCTGTTTTGGCAATGGGACAAAAACAGTCTGCAGCCTTGCCGTGCCTCACTGCCCTGGACTGCTTCTTAACTCACTTTCAGAAATTTCAGAGGCAAGCTGCCAACTACGGCACTTCAGTTAACCCCTTTTGTTCTTCACAGGCTGGCCAGCAAAAGAACTACTGATCTCCCCACTACTCCCTGTGTTCAATGTGTAATGTTTGGTGGGCCTGGCCACACTGACCAGGTGCCCTACATCCAAATATGGTCTGATATTTTATTTGACAAACCTTCCTGGTAAAACCTAAGTCTAGAAGTAAGGAGAGACCAATGAGTACCCGTCAGTTCTGCCCCCATCAAAAATGGGACACTCTGTTAAAAGATCTCTGGGAAATAGAACTTGGGGAACATGCCCACCTTTTTATATGCCGGCTGTGTCCTCAGAAAAGTTCATGCCCATACTGTACACAGATTGTATATTAGAGGCTGAAAGAACATTTCTTCTCTGATTCTTGGGCTCCCCTCCTCCATCACCTAACAGAACACTGCCCCTGTATACACTCAAGAACCCTCAGTACAGAGTTTGGGAAGGAGGAGTGCCCATGGATAGCCATTTCAGCCCTCTTGTCAGCCTCAGACTTTCATCTCCATCTAAGTTATGGCATATTATCTGTGAAGCAAATTAACAAGAAACGGGGTCCTCCCACACTCGAGATTTTGGCCTTAATAGCCACGATCCACCCGTGGCTAATGAGAGTGTCTTGGGAACTGCAGCGTTTTCTTAACTGGAGACATCAAAGATATCTAGGATACAAACGAGGGTACATGGGACCTCATCCAAATAAAGAGAGGAAAGGCAATAAGTCGGAAGGGGTAAAGATGGGGCAAAGATAGAAGTGGTGAAAACTTCAGCCCATAAAAACCCTCCCTGATGGACGGTGAAGCTTTGTTCTCCCCCTCCGAGAACTGCCACTAAAATGAATTTGATTTTTTTTCCTTGTACTTTGTAATTAGAAAAGCCAGTACCCTCCTTTCTCTGAGTCATCTCACCTATGATTATGAGCAACTTCTTCAGGCCCTGTTCCTTCTGAAGAAAAGGAGCATATTCGTCATGAAGCTGGGAAAAACTGTCTTAAAACCTGAAGGGTGATGACACCTCAGACCTGAGACGAATTGAGGCTGTTTCCCTTCCTCCAATCCAAATTGGAATTCAAATACAAGGTAAAGTGTCTTGACCATTTTGCCAGACTAAGAGGATGAAGGCAAAGGTGAGTCAAACCTTGTAAAAAGCCCCTGACTCAATTTGGTCTTTGTAACCCAGTCGGTCCCTGACATTAAATTATAGAAACTAAAGGGTGTTAAAACCATTCCAGTTGTATGTGGTTGAGAGACCCTGTTGGGTCAGGATGGCCTAACTGCCTAAAGGCCATAGCTTTGGGTTAAGAGCTTCACCTAGTGGCCCCTCATGCTATGGAAACTGTTTTGAGATCACCCCCCAAACTATTGGATCTCGAATGCTTGTCTAACTTACTATCAGACTTTGTTGCTAAACTCTCAGAAGGCCAAGTTTCTAGCCACTAGCTCTTTAAATCCTGCCACCCAGCTGCCTGATGGCAATGAACAGGAACTGATTTATGACTGCTTGGAAATCCGGAGTGCTTTTCAAGGCTGTCTCCCTCCTCTGCCCTGGGCATGGTGCCAGTCCCCTGGAGAGGAGGGAAGCACCAGTGAGCCCCAGGGCTCAGGGAAACTAAGGCGGGCGGGCCTACCCCGCCTCTCTCCTGCAGCAGGTTCCAGACGACTTGACTACTCACATCGTGCACTTTTTGGATCGGCATCTGGTCTTTCCGCTCCTGGAGTTCCTGTTGGTGAAGGAAAAATGCTGGTCTTACCTGTGACCCCGCAATCAAAGAAACCAGCACACTCAAAACAAGATTAATGAGCAAAAATAAACTGACCCGGGGTGGGCAGGCAATGTTGCCTAATGAGACTTTTACCAGATGCCGCAGGGGGAGGGTCTGCAGATAACTCCCCCTGACCACAGGAAGGCAGTTACCTCCTTACAACGGGTGCCTTCGCCTATGATAGGTCACAGGGGGACAGAAACTGCTGTACCTCTTGTCCCATTGGGCCCAGCTTATCTCTCTGGAATTTCTTTTATGGCCTTTACTTTAAAAGTGCGAGTGCTTTCCTAAATAAACGAGATCTTGCTTGACTTGTCTCCCGGCTCCGTGGTCTTTGGTCGAGCCGTGACACTCGCCACCCTGCTCAGCCCCGCTGCTGCTCGGGCCGGATCCCGACACTGGGAGTCTGGGCTCGAGCTTGCAATACCTTCTTGTGATCCTTAGGAAACAATACCAAACCCTAGAAAGTCTCCCCGATGAGGAAGATTCCTCATTAGAGTTACAAGAACAAGGGGGGAAATGTGAGACTGAAGAACAGCCATGACAGGCTGTGCTTCTGAAGAAACTAGGCTAGGCCCACGTTTCTGTTTCTCAGAGATGTTCTCACAGAAACCACTGCTCGGTGGGGCCTATCAGAACAATGGTAGAGCCTAAACCAATAGTTCTAAGAGATGTTCTCATGGAAACCACCGCTTGGTGGGGCCTATCAGAACAATGGTGAAAAGTCCCTAATTTCCTCAGGTGTGACGAGCCAATCAGTGAGCTCCAAATACCCCTAACTGTTGCCAACTGTATATGTAACCAAAATGTATAAAAGCCTGAGTAATCTAGAGCTCGGGGTCCGAGGTCAAGACTCCACTGTGCTGGATGAGACTTGGACCCAACTCGAGCTAGCCAATAAAGTTCCTCTGCTTATGCATTATCAATTGGTGGAATTGGTCTCTCACTTTTCCAAACACTCGAACCCATAACTTTACAACTGGAAAACTCTGATCTGAATATAAATGTACATCAAGATGTGTAATACCATGACAGTACAAATAAAAATATATTTCAAGAGAAACATAACAGTATTGCAGGAATGGAGGATCATAAAGTGCTCATAGGTTGGAAGTTTCAATATTTTAAAGATGCCAAATCTCAAATCGTTCATACATTCAATGCAATTCTAAAAAATACCAGTATTTTCTTCTGTATATATGGACATGGAGATCCTAAAGCATATACTGTATTGAAATAGAATAGGTCCTCCAAATAGTCCATATAGTTTTGCAGAAATCAAACAAAATTGGAAGAGTCCCAACACCAGGTAAAAAACTAATTATAGACTAGAATAATTCAGAAACCATGGTATTTGAATGAGGCATGGCAAATAGAAAAATGCAACAGAAAAAAGAATAAATATACAGACTGTTAAATATTCATATAATAAAGATGATCTACAGTGCAGTAGAGAGAGACAGGTTTCTTTAATAAATTGTTTTGGGTTAATGGGGTATTCAAATGGAAATAATCATCACCTTATTCCACAATGTATACATAAAAAATCCATTACAGCTTGATTGATGGTATAAATTTGGCATTCTGTATAATATTGACTCAACTGAAGACTATTTTACGGGAAACAACAAAAGAGGCTAACCATAAAAATATATTAGACTAAAGTTATTACATTTCAGAACATCAATTTTGCATTTCTTTGACAATAAAGCTCATTTCTTTGACAATAAAGTAATAAAGCTAGAGTACAATAAAAATTATTTAAAAGAATATATAACAGGAACATAAGCCAAATTTCAACAAAAAGTTTGTGGATGAGGTAATTATAGATACAATATATCTTTATGTACAAAATAAAAATATTCTTAAAACATACCTAAATTAACTACTAATGAAGGAAAGGAAAAAAAAATACTCAAAGCACTGAATATTATCTGAGTGAATACTGATAAATGTTCAGTGTAAGGAAAATCTTCCTAACACAAAATACCAACATGGAAAACCATATTGGAATCAATTGATAAAATTACCTAGATATTAAAAAATCTACAGAAGAAACATTTAAATTTCAGAGCACATTTTACCTTAGAATAAAAACAATTTAATGTTTTCATTTGGTAAATGTTCAGACATTTCAGTAAAGGACTATTACCTCAAAAGAAAGAAAAGAATAAAGTTCTTGAAGAGTGAATTTACAAAAGAAGATAAACGTTTGTAATATCACAAGTGTTTATTTATGCTTGAAAAAGCAATGAAAATTATGGCAGTAGTAAAATCTAATTATACTTATGCAGTTGGGAAATCATTATGTGTCCTTAGGTATATCTATGGGAAAATGGCTGTAAAACCCTAAGCAGCAAAATCGAAGTTTGGGAATTTGGGTGTTTCAATGTGCTATAGGAAGATGGCGGGAGAGACAGTGACGTTGAGCAGGACAGTGCAAACAAGTGATACCTGTTATGGATTCTGGACAATTCTAAGTTGAGAAAAAGCACTTGGGAGCATCGTCCTATCAGTGGTGAGGGAGAAGGGTAACTAAGTCCCACTTTTTTCCTCTGAGGTATAAATATTAGTTCCAGGAAGACATGAACTATCCCAGGAAGGTTAAAATAAGAAACAGTAGGGAACTGCACAGACCCATGAAAAATCTTTCATTGGTCTCTTCTTGTTTGTATTCATTTGTGGAACCTGGAAAAACCCATTACCAATTGGGTCCCCAGAGACTCCAACTCAAGTTAAGCTCCTTCCACTCAGCCCGGCTAGTTTCCATTCTCAGCACTTCGGCCGCTTCCGTTCTTGATTAGAAGTGGGCCACTTTTCCTCAACACAGTGTATCTTTTAGTTGAGGGATGGCTTGCAAAGGAGTGCCTGTACACAGACTAGAAAGTAGAAAATCTGTAGGACAAACTCCAGAGAGTTTTACAACGAAAACGAATCACACCCTCTAAGTTGAGTTCTCAGAAAGGCAGATGTCAATTATTTTCCTTCCTTTCGTTACCTTAAACTTTTGTGCATGGCAATATTATTTGGAAATTGTTAGATTCACCTTAATTTTAGTTATCTAGTCTCTATTGATAGATGATTCATCATAGGTAGGTAGATAAGTAAATAGATAAATTGATTGACTACAAATAGCCACCAAGTTATTATAGCAGAGAACCAAATCAAATATTCACCCCTCAGACTGAAATTCTCCTCTAAGTCTCAGGCTATCTTGAACTTCACCTGATGAAAATTTTCATATTTCATCAAAACTGAAGATGACACTATCCTGGTAAGTCCTGTTAAACACAGTAGAAATTTCAGTTATACTTTTCTCCATTGTTGGATTTCTGAAATTTGTGTTGGTGATTACAATAAACCCATCTCTGCTATCTCTTCTCATATTTGAAAAAAATACAGTCTCCATGTAGCTTTAAACGACATTTCCTGGAGATAGGGCACATTTATCCAAGCTCTGCTAAGAGAAGATCCTTATTTCTCTGCAATGTGAACTGTCTTCATAGTCTTAATCCACAGAACAATTAACAACAGTCATTAACTTTTCTTGACGTCAAGCTGATGTAGATCCCCTCTGCTTGTATTTGTTTTGTTTTTCTTGTCTCATGTGATAAATGTTAAATAAGAAACATAGACTTAGTAGAATTATCTTATCCTATGCTAGCATTGTCTGGGTTTATGAATATTGAGGAGCAAGAGAAAAGGATATAGAGGGGATGGGTTTGATCTCTAACAATGCAGGCATTAGAAAATATTAGGATATCTAGGATAGAAGGATGCATGACAGAAAAGTGTCCCCTACCGCATAAATTGTGGCTGGGAGAGTGCATATGAAGTTTTTTATTAGAACCTCTTAAGGGATGGTCAAGTGGAGGAGAAGCAGGAGGTTTGCCATGTATCAAGCTTAGTATTTTCTCGATCATATGGAATTTTTGTGGGGAATCCCACTATGGAGTTTCCCAACATTTTTACTTGCTTTGAGAGACAGGAGAGAAGTCCTTTTAGAAGCATACAGTCATAAGGGCACCAGCAACAGTATCAAAGATGAAGGCTTCCTCAAGAGCTAGCGTTGGAATTGAGAAGTTTCTGGAAACAAAAAGAGAATTTACTTAAAGGACAATTCTGCAGTATTTCCACAAGGCACGCTGTTGTATGAGTCACTATCATTTATTAAGCAGCTAGGACCTGTCAAGCACTGATAAGTCCTCTATGTGTGTCAACTTATTCAGCAACTTCTCAGGTAGGGAAGATGACTTGTGATGATGTCAGGGAATGAAGTGTACTGTGGACTTTTGAGCATTTATTCTGACCAACCATTAAACCCTTGACTTCCCAAAATTCCCCATGAATTTTGGAGAAAAAAATAGAATGTAGCAGGTAGATTTCCAAACGGCCTCCAAGATTTCTGCCCATTGGCACATGCTCCCTCAATAATTACCTCTCCCTAAGTGTGCATGAAACCTGTGAACATGATGGGATTTCACTTCACCCGTGACATCGTATCACATAATACTTTGTCACAGCAGACAGAGATTTTCCTTGTGGCTTTGAAGAAATCTTTCCTAGACTTTCCTAGCATCCAGCATGGCCTCCAGGCACCTAGCATGATATGCTCTGCCAGCAATGATTGAGCCAACTGGGGCTTCTTCCAGTCCTGACATTGCTAGGAACTAGATTCTGCCAGCAAACCCAGTAATCTTAAAATGGGATCCTAAATCTCATATGAGGCGCATCCCTTGTTCACACCTTGATTAAAACATGAGACTTTAGCAGAAGCCACAGCTGACCTGATCCACATAAATGGTGTAATCAAATTTATTTGTATGTTTTAAGTTGCTAAGTTTGTCGTACACTATAATACATCAACTGCTATAGTTTAGATGTGTCTCCCAGGACAATGTTTAAGGATTGGTCCCCAGCCCATGGCACTATTAGGAAGCGGTGGGACCTTCATGGGGTCGGGCTTGGTGGGAGGCCTTTGGTCAGTAGGGATGTCCTTCTGAAAGGGAGAATGGGACAAAATAGAGGGGAACTGCCTCTATTTTGTGTCCTGTACATGAGGTGAATGGCTTTTCCATATGCTGCTGCCATGATGTGCTGCCTTGCCACAGGCAAAAAGCAATGGAGATAATCATAGATGGAAACCTCCAAGACTGTGAGCAAAGAAACCTTTTCTCGTTATGATTATCTCAGATATTTGTTATAGTAATGGAAAACAGACTAGCATACCAATAAAAAGGTAATACAATAGCTTTATCCTACTTTCTTCTACATATGCACTTGTGTGTCTGTGCTTCTGTGTGTGTGTGATACGGAGATGATGAAATCATCCCATCCCCTTTACCAAGGAAGCTTTACAACAAGCAAAGTTAAATATAATTCTAGAATTATCCACCATGGATGGTGCAGTTGCCACATACAGAATGGATTCTCAGATGTCAATAAAATGCTGAAGGCTGGGTGCTCCTCATATCTCCACAGGGACAGTGACCAAGGGTGAGGAGAGATGTCCAACGTGAGCCTCGTGACCACGTTCCTCCTCATGGGCCTTCCCCACCCACCAGCGCTGGACACCACGCTCTTTGGGATCTTCCTGCTGATCTATGTTCTCACTGTGCTGGGGAACCTCCTCATCTTGCTGGTGATCAGGGTGGACTCCCACCTCCACACCCCCATGTACTACTTCCTTACCAACCTGTCCTTCATTGACATGTGGTTCTCCACTGTCACTGTGCCAAAAATGCTGATGGCCTTGGTGTACCTGAGTGGCAGGGCCATCTCCTTCCACAGCTGCATGGCCCAGCTCTATTTCTTCCACTTCCTGGGGAATACCGAGTGTTTCCTGTACACAGTCATGTCCTATGACCGCTACCTGGCCATCAGCTGCCTGCTCAGGTACTCCAGCATGATGACTGGGAGGACGTGTGCCCTGCTGGCCACTGGCACCTGGCTCAGCAGCTCCCTGCATTCTGCTGTCCAGGTCATCTTGACATTCTGCCTGCCCTACTGTGGACCCAACCAGATCCAGCATTACTTCTGCGATGCTCCGCCCATCCTCAAGCTGGCCTGTGCAGACACCTCGGCCAACGAGATGGTCATCTTTGTCAACATCGGGGTGGTGGCCTCAGGCTGCTTTCTCCTGATAGTGCTGTCCTACGTGTCCATCGTGGGCTCCATCCTGAGGGTCCGCACCTCTGAGGGAAGACACAGAGCCTTTCAGACCTGTGCTTTCCACTGCATCGTGGTCCTCTGCTTCTTTGGCTCTGGTCTTTTCATCTACTTGCGGCCAGGGTCCAGGGATGCTGTGGATGGAGTTGTGGCTGTTTTCTATACTGTGCTGACTCCCCTGCTGAACCCTGTTGTGTACACCCTGAGGAACAAGGAGGTGAAGAAAGCTCTGTGGAAGCTGAAAAATGGGGTCAGTTTTACTCAGGGTAAATAATCAAGTGAGGCTGGATATGCCTAACTCCTCTGTAAATTTATAATTAAACTTTTAATAAGAGCATAATGCTCAGAAGTTGCATTTCAGATATACAATCTTAATTTTTTAATGGAATAGTCAAATTTTTAAATTTTTTTGCATATCATTTGTCAGAATCTCAGTTAAAATACACACTGAATAAAGATAATCTAAAAGAAAGAATAAAAATTTCTTCTTGTTTTTGTGTTCTATTTGGTAAATCATTAGGAAAGAAGTTAATGTTTACCATTCATGTAAATGTCTCCAGAGTTGCTATCCAATATAATATTCTTATAGGTTATTTTATCCCATTTAAACAAAAGCTTTAGAAAAATCTCTTTCAATGTTGTGAACTTTCTATATTGAAAAAATCACTCATAATATTCACAATCTACTATATAGTATCCATATGATGAAATTTTCACTTTATTTATTTATTTATTTATTTATTTTTTTGCGGTACCGGGGATTGAACTCAGGGGCATTCTACCTCCACGCTACACCCCCGGCCCTATTTTTTTTATACTTTATTTTGAAACCAGGTCTCATGAAGTTGCGGAGGGCCTCACTCGGTAGAGAGAGAGAGAGAGAGAGCGCTGAGGCTGGCCACAAACCCGGATCCTCCGGTCTCCGCCTCCCAAAGTACTGGGATTACAAGCATGTGCCACCACGCCCGGTGTAAATTTTCACTTTATAAAACACTAGACAAAAAATGTTTGATTCCCAACAGGAATAGCTTTATTCACTTTCATGAGCTATTGAAAACTGCCTACGTCTTCATGTTTTCACACTGACCTCCAACATTTTTGAGAGTAGCATTTGTCCCTTCATGCACCATATGCATTCCACAGATCACTTTGGTCATTGATAACAACTATTGAGACTTTTCTTCTAAAATCATCTGACTCCCAATTTTTTATCCTAAATACAACATGTCCATTTCAGTCATCTTAAAATTATTTTTGTAAAAAAACAGGGAACAGATATTAAATATACAAAAAGTGAGCAAATAAACTGAGAGATTAAAATGCACAGTCAAAAATATGGAGGGGACACCTCATTTGTATCAAATTACAAGTCACTATTTCTTGCAATTATACTTTGTATGTCACATTTGTTTGACTTAAAGTTTAAAATGGATGTTGGATACTATCTGGGGAGGTAAGGCCTGGGTGTGAATCCCACAATCAGTTATCTATAATACACAGATATGGAAAGTGTAGATTAATTTATCTAAAAATAAATGCTTAATTTAGATGCTACATGTTTCCTGTTAATGCAATACATGCCAACCCCTTCTAACAGGCCAGGAAGGGAAAGTTGGTAAGCTAATACTGAAGAGCCTTATAGACTCCTTTGACTCTCACCAGCTATTATCAAAAATACTATAACAGCCAGGCATGGTGGTGCATGCCTGTAATCCCCACTACTTTGGACGCTGAGGCATGAAGATCCGCCTTGACAATTTAGTGCCCAGTACCAAAAAAACCCAACCAACCAACCAACCAACCAACCAACCAACCAAAAAACACTGTAATGGAAATGAAATATCCCTTCATGGGCTTAAAATTTGTCACATTGGTCAACAACTATTGGTGCAGTTTTAAGACATGGCTACTTGGCAGGAGTGGATCTACAAAAGTACAGAATCCTTGCAGTGTTCCAGGAGTATCTTTGAACAAAAGAGAAATCACTCAGTGACTCCTGCATGGCACTCGCTGCTAAGCAGAATCCAGTGTATCATCTGTCGGTAGTGTCTGATGACTATGCAGCTGGCTACCTGTCATAGTATTGCTCCCCTGTTCTGACATTAGAGCTTTGCCCACAGTGAATGGCTTGGCATGCTTCACCAATGCTTCAAAATATTCTAAGACCACTGTAGAGGAATGATAATCTCGTCTGTTCCATTCACTAATATTTCACTTCAGGAGAGTTTCCATCTTTTACTTAGGTGTTGTCAGCAGGACATCTGACCACTCCAGACTCATTACACAAATAACAAATCAAATTTTCTAAATTCCATTTGGCTTTCCATGCTTCCACTGACTGGGGATGAACTGGATGGACAACACAATACTGAATCTTTATTTAGGGCTTCACAAATGTCCCTTGTAGTCGAATGCACCCAGTTGCTTTCCATAGTATGGTTATCCAAAATCTGAAAATAAAGGCCAAAATATAAAAATATTTCTTAATGATAACTTTGAAATCGGGCATAGTGACTCTTTTTGAAAATGTCCTGTTCTACCAAAGATGAGGTCAAATCAAGATAACTTTGGTCCTATCAATTTTGCCCACAGTGTGAGAAAAGTTGAGTCACATTATAAATGTGTGAGTTGACACCTTAATGTAGTCCATCTAAATCTCCCTCTCCCACACCCACAGCCACAGGGTGCCATGGCACCTGCTGGCCTTCTTATGGCTGCTTTGGTGCTGATCTGGCCAGGACATGTGCATAGTCTTGAAGAAGGATAGAAGAAATAAAATATTAGGTAGAAAGGAGACAAATTGGGAAGGAAAGGAAAATATAGTTTCAAAATCTGGAAAATTCATAATCTTTTACTCCACCCTATAAGGTGTGTTCTGTCTTAGACAGAAGCCTCAAAGAGTTCACACCCTTAATCACAATTGCCCCTCTCCAGACCTCCACTGTGCGACCCCACCCACCCCCTCATGGGGGTTCTATAAAAGAAATGAAAAAGCAGCAAAGACTCTCTTGCTGGGATGCTCTCCCTTGCACAGACACTCGCTCTCTGTCTCTCTCTTGAGATGGCCCGTGTTCTCCCTCAAACTTGTATCCCTCACTTTCCTAAATAAAACTTCTGTCTTTTTCTTGGACAGGCACGTGCTGAAATTTTTTTCTGCCACATAAGCCAAGAACCCTAAGGAATTATCATGTTTTCCTGTGACAGTCTGAACATTGAGATTATTAAGGAATAAAAAGAAATATAAGATGCTCTATTCTCTCACTAAAATTAAAAGATTCAGCTGGTGGGGAGGGCACCAAGAGCTGTGTGCATGCATTGTTTGTCTGAAACTATAACGCCAATATGATGTGAAATTACAATGCACCAAATAAAAATAATAATAATAATAATAATAATAATAATAATAAATATAGGAACAAAGAAAATCAAAAGATTCAAAATAGATGACTATTTGGCTTGAGAAATGGAAGCTCTGAATTTCAAGCATACCCAAAACACGTGAACTGTAGTGCACGTTACATTGCTCATGCTCTAGGTGTAACTTAGTACAAATGCATATTAATGACACAGTGAAGTATTTGCAAAATGAGGCTGTCCTAATATTTGGTGGTGCAAAGGATTCATATTGAGCTACTAAAATCAGCTCTTCTTTTCTTTATTTTCCAGAGCTTTATTTTCAGAGCTTTTTGTCTCATCCTGCCTCCCTCATTTTATTCCATTCATCTCTTCTCTTACTCTTTTTTCAATTGCATGAAGAAGACGTGTTTGAGGAAGGAGTACAGTCAGATGCTTAGAATTTCAGTCTCTTTTATTAGACCTATCTTGGCACGTAAGAGAAGTCATGGAACTGAAGGGAAGGGGAGATGGTTTGGTTTAGACATACAGAGATTGAAGGAATAGCCTTATATCCAAAGGTAAATCTCTAGCAAAGTGAAATTATTGTGTTCTCAAACCAAGAAAATAAGAGGTAATTTTTAAAAATCCTAAAGTGATATCCAAAATATAGGTAACTATACAAGATATGCTTTGCCATATCAATGATTATTCATATTTATTGATATAATCTGTCTCTCAAAAGCAATTAAGTTACTGAAATTACATGAAAACAATGTCACATAGAGTATAACATCTTGTGCTTTAGATCCAAATTGGGATTAGACTGTGATCATTTTCCTCAATTAAGATGTGAATTTATATGACATCTTGAGTCTCTTCACATTTTTGTAAAGACTGGATTGAGATAATTCTTAAAAAGTGTGTAACATATTGCAAACTGAATCATGTTTATTTTGTTTCTGGATAATTTAATTAAGTGTGATTTTATTGTTTTGCATATTTTATTATAGTTAAATCTCTTGAAAAAATAATAAACATGGAAGTATCAAATTTACCAAAATTTTTAATTGACCACAGGAAAGTTTACTTATTTAATAATGGTGATAATTACTGAAGTAACTTCTTATCAATAAATTAAGCTACATTTTTGCATCCTTAAAAATACTATATGATACAGGTAACAAAAACAAAAATAACCAAGGGGGGTATGTCAAGCAGAAAAGTTTCTGCACAGCAAAAATGAAAAGGCTACCTATGAAATGGGAGAAAAAGCTTTGAAAATGATGCAGCTGACAAGGCGTTAATATTGAAAATATACAAGGAACTCACACAACATGATAGCAAACTAGAAAAAAAAGATAATCTATAAAAATGGGCAAAATACTTGAATAGATATTTTTCCAAAGAAAGCATACAAATTGCCAAGAGGCACATGAAAAGACTTTCAGCACCACTCATCAGGGACTGCAAGTCAAAGCTACATTGAACTGTCACCTCCAATCCATAAGGGTGGCTATTACCAAAGAGTCTAAAGTCTAGTACACTACACGTAGGCATCCAAAAGTTTAGGCTGTGTGAGAGCTACACAACCATGCATATAGTGGTGTTTTGTCTGTGCTGACCTTATTTTTCTCATGTGTAAAAGAAATATGTTGAAATACTATGATAATAAGGATATAATTATATTTTTTTATTTTCTACTTTCTTAATAAAGAACAACATTGGCCCTTCCTGTAATTTGGGGCATTCCTGCCCAGAGCGGGCAGCAGTTGGCCAAATTTCCAAGACTCTACGGTGGTGGCAGAAGAAGCACCTACATGACCACTATTAGGAGCAAAAGGCTCCCTCTCTGTGCAAAACATGAGCATCTCCCTAGGTAGAGTAGGGAATTCATGGTCAGTAATGTGATGGAGTCTAGCAGTATCTACTGTTAACTTCATTCTGAACCTACTCGCAAACCTAAAAAAATCCTCGGGTCTCATGCAAAATGATCATGGTTCTCTGTTGGTCAAGGTAATCCTGTTTACAGAGATAAAAGGCTGCTAGAAGATGACTGAGACTATTTTTATGTGAGAACAATCAACATGGCCAACATATGCTAGTAAAGAAGATTCAGCACTATGGTACCTCACAGTCCACACATTTACACACACAGCCACTAAAAGAGATAAAGTTATTTGCAAAAGTGCAGCCAGGGTAAATGACCTCTGACATTTGTTTCTATTTTTAAACAATATCCCAGTGATTGTAAAAACTCCAAATGTGTGCGGGAGAAATAAACCCCAAAATGAGCATATTATTAAGTCAGATATATGAATAATTCACTCCTCTGTATCTGAGGTATAATTCAAAATTCATCTTTACAAGGAAAAAAAACCTATTGCAAAGAAATGAGTCAAGATATCAGAATGGGAGCCAGGCATAGTGGAGCACACCTATAATCCCAGTACTTGGGAGACCGAGACAAGAGGATCGCAGGTTCGTGGCCAGCCTCAGCAACTTAGTGAGGCCTTCTGCAACTTAGTGAGAACCTGTTTCAAAAAGAAAATAAAGTAAAATAGGGCTAGGGGTGTATCTCAGAGATAGAAGGTCCCTGGGTTCAATCCCCAGTACCATAAAGATAATAAGTAAATAAGTAAATAAATAAATAAACAAATAAATAAATAAATAAATAAGAAGAAAGGAAGAAAGACTATCCAGCAAAAAACTAATTCTGATCTTAAGAACTCTTTTGAAAATCTGTGAAGCAAATATTTCTTGGTAGGTGGTTTTGAACATTTTTTAATACCGAGAACTATACACTCAATAAGTTTTCTGTGGATAAGTAAATAATATTCTTTGCGGGGGATTATATCCAGGGGTGTTCTACTTCCAAGCTACACTCCAGCCCTTTGTTTTTATTTTGAAACAGGGTCTTGCTAAGGTGCTGAGGGTCTCACACAATTGCTGAGACTGGCCTCTAACCCGTGATCCTCCTCTCTCAACCACCCAAGTACTGGGATTACAGGTGTGCACCTGTAATGATATTCTTAATTTTGAACAAATAAAATACTTTCTAGTCTTTACTCGCTCTGAAACTAGAATACTTTGTTTTTCAGCTTCCACAGAGCTTTCTTCACCTCCTTGTTCCTCAGGGTGTACACAACAGGGTTCAGCAGGGGAGTCAGCACAGTATAGAAAACAGCCACAACTCCATCCACAGCATCCCTGGACCCTGGCTGCAAGTAGTTGAAAAGACCAGGGCACAAAGAAGCAGAGGACCACGATGCAGTGGAAGGCACAGGTCTGAAAGGCTCTGCGTCTTCCCTCAGAGGTGCGGATCCTCAGGATGGAGCCCACGATGGACACGTAGGACAGCACTATCAGGAGAGAGCAGCCCAAGGCCACCACCCCATGTTGACAAAGATGACCTCTCCTTGGCCAAGGTGTCTGCACAGGTCAGCATGAGGATGGGCGGAGCATCGCAGAAGTAATGCTGGATCTGGTTGGGTCCACAGTAGGGCAGGCAGAATGTCAAGATGACCTGGACGGCAGAGTGCAGGGAGCCGCTGAGCCAGGTGCCAGTGGCCAGCAGGGCACACGTCCTCCCAGTCATCATGCTGGAGTACCTGAGCAGGCAGCTGATGGCCAGGTAGCGGTCATAGGACATGACTGTGTACAGGAAACACTCGGTGCTCCCCAGGAAGTGGAAGAAATAGAGCTGGGCCACGCAGCTGTGGAAGGAGATGGCCCTGCCACTCGGGTACGCCAAGGCCATCAGCATTTTTGGCACAGTGACAGTGGAGAACCACATGTCGATGAAGGACAGGTTGGTAAGGAAGTAGTACATGGGGGTGTGGAGGTGGGAGTCCACCCTGATCACCAGCAAGATGAGGAGGTTCCCCAGCACAGTGAGAACATAGATCAGCAGGAAGATCCCAAAGAGCGTGGTGTCCAGCGCTGGTTGGGGAAGGCCCATGAGGAGGAACGTGGTCACGAGGCTCACATTGGACATCTCTTCTTACCCTTGGTCACTGTCCCTGTGGAGATATGAGGAGCACCCAGCCTTCAGCATTTTACTGAGGTCTGAGAATCCATTCTGTACATGGCAACTGCACCATCCATGGTGGATAATTCTAGAGTTGTACTGTTTTGCTTGTTGTAAAGCTTCTTTGGTAAAGGTGATGGAATGACCTTGGCATCTATCTATCACAGACGCACAGATAGAGACAAACCCAGATATATGCAGAAGAAAGTAGGGGACAGCCTTTGTGTTCAATTTTTTATGTCTTATAGATTACAACAAACAGTAACAGGAAACACACAAATTTGTTTTCTCACCCATTCTGTGGTTCAGGTAAGCTGAGGATTCATCTCAAGGTCCCATAGGTTTTAATCCAGATATAAACTGGGGGTGCAATCTCATATGAGTTTCTGGATCCTATTATGAACTTATTGTGGTTGTTTACAGAATTTAATTCCTGCCGTTTGGGATTGAGGTCCCAGTTTTCTTGATGTTTTTTGCATGACACATTACTCTAGGGTCCTAGAGGCCACCCTGGTTCTAGGAGGTTCTAGCCACCTGACCTCCTCACAGTATGGCAAAATGTTCAAAGTCAAAAAGAAATCACTCTCTGTTGGCTTTGACAAAGTGCCATGTGATAGAATGCAAACAAAGAAAAGATGTGCATCCTATCAGAGGACTCTCACTCAGTCCAGTGCAGATGATTGTACAGAGAAAGGACACCAGGCAGAGTCTTGCAGACTGTTTGGAACTCTACCTACCACATTCTATTTTCTCTCCAAAGCTTGTGGGGGAAACATAGAGCCAAGAATTTAATTGTTGGTATCACGGAAATTTTTGAAAAGCCACAGTATACCGAAACCATTTTCCCATATCCTCATATGCTATCTGACATCACTAATGTCACATAACTCGCTGAGGGTTACACACGTTATGTTAAGATGATATATGGAAAGTACTTACTGCAGTCCTAGACATTTGATAACTGCTCAATAAATGCTGAACCAATCCCACTGTGCCTTGCAGCAGGGCCACAGAATTGCCTTTTTTGATGTTAAATGGAAAGACTATAAGTGATTTCTTGGCATTTCCTAAGATATGTCAATTTTAAAGCTAGGTCTTGAGGAAGACTTCGTATCACTGGAGCCACCACTACTAACTCCTTACATAAAGGCTTCTCTCTGGTATCTGAAAGCAAGAAAGAATGTCAGTCATTCCCTTAGAGGGATTCCCCATGACTTCCTTTGTAATCCAGAAAATGCATGGCTGGCCCTCTGCTTCTCTTCTACTTGACCATCCCTTATGAGGCTCTAAGAACATAAACTTCATCTATGCTCTCCCAACCACAATCTGTTCAGCAGGGAACATATTTTTGTCATGCATTCTTCTATCTTAGAGATCTAAATATGTTCTAATATTGGCTTTGTTAGAGATCACATAATGTCCACTCCCAGGTTCTCCTACTCCTCATACTCATAAACCCAAACTATACTCCTACAGAAGAAGACAATCTGTCCTATGTTTCTTATTTAACACCTACCATCCAAGAGAGAAAAAAACAGAACCAACAGAAGTAGAGGGGAGCCTACGTCAGCTGGATGTCAAGAAAAGTTGTACAACTGATGTAGAAATGATGTTTCTGTCCTGATACAAAAAGCTGTCCAAAGTCTATGATTGGTATTGTTCTGCGAAGGAAGATTAAGAAACCAGTTATTGTTTGCAGAGAAATCAGGATCTGCTTTTAGCAGAGCTCAGTAAATATGTCCTATCTCCAGGGAATGTAGCTTAAGCTACATGAAAGCTATGTTTTTTCAAATAGGACAATAGCAGAGACAGGATTCTTGTAATCCCCAACATGAATATCAGGAATTCAACAATGAAGAAAGAGTATAACTCTTAAATTTCTACTCTGTCGACAAGACTTCATCACAAGGAGAGTTTTCTATTCAGATTTGGTGAAAAATGAAAATTTTCAGGAGGTATCGTAACCTGAACTTACGGTGGGAATCTCAGTTGGAGGGGGACAGTATTTGATTTGCTCATCTGCTGTAGTGGCTATCTGTAGCAACTCAATTTATCTATCAACCAATCATCTATCTATTGATATATCTACCTTTGTATCATCTGTCAAGAGAGAATAGATACCTAAATTAAAATGAAGTGTATAATGTCCAAGTAACATTGCTATGTACGAGAATTTAAAGAAAGGAAGAAAAGCGAGGGAAAATAATTGATAGCTGCTTTTCTCAGAACTCACCTTACAGGATGTGATTCATTTCAGTTATAGAGCTCGCCTGAGTTTTTCCTACAATTTTTTACTTTCTATATTCTATGTACAGGCACTACTTTGAAAGCTATCGATCAACAAAAAGATACATTGTGTTGAGGAAGAGTGGTCCATTTCTAATCAAGAACTGAACCAGCTGAAGTGCTGAGAATAGAAATTAGCCAGGCTGAGTGGTAGGAGCTTAACTTGAGTTGGAGTGTCAGGAGACCCAAGCTCATGGGTTTCCAGGTTCCCCAGATGAACACAAAGCACCAGGAAATGACTAATGTAAGATTTTTCATGAGCCTGTGCAGTTCCCTACTGTTTCTTATTTGAATCCTCCTGGGACAGATCATGTCTTCTTGGAACTAATACTTATACCTCAGAGGAAAGAAGTGGGACTTAATTACCCTTCCCCCTCACCAGTGATGAGGGAGAAAGATGCTCCCAAGTTTTTTTTCTCAACTCAGAATTGTCCAGAATCAATAATGGACATCATCTGTTTGCTCTGTCCTGCTCAATGTCACAGACTCTCCCACCATCTTCTTACAGCAAGTTAAAACATCCAAATCTCCTGACTTTCCTGTTGTTGTGGTTAGTTTTACAGTTACTTTTCCCAGAGAAATACATACAGGTACATAATGATTTCCCAATTATATAAGGAATAAGTAGATTTTTAGCTGCCATAATGTTTAGTGCTTTTACGAGCATTAGTAAACACTTGTGTTTTCACAAAAAATATGTTTTTTTTTTGTAAATTAACTCTTCAGGAACCTTCTTTCTTTCTTTCAAGGTTATAGTATTTACAATATTGATTTGTCTGATCTTTAAATTTTTTACTTAACAGCAAAATCTTATATATACATATATGTATATATATACATATATATATATATACTTTTATTGGTGCACTGTAATTATACATTATATTGAGATTCAAAGTGATACATACATGCACATGTAAATGCCATTGTAAATATAAATATATAATATATAAATACTATTCTCCCTGAATCACAGTAGATCTGTGTGTATAAGAATCCATTTATATATAGTGTTGCGAATCATCTCTTTTTTTATTTCTTTAACATTATCATTACCATCTAGGGTCCATTTCAATATATACCTTAGGGTCCAAATGTCCATATCAACAGAATAAAATGCTAGGATTTTATTTTGAATTTCCATGGATCCATAGAATAAATTGAAAAGAATTGGCATCTTTAAAATACTGAGTATCCCAATCCATGATATATTATAATCCTACATTTTTTCAGTAACTTACATATTAACAAAGTATTTTGTTAATTCTATCACCATGGTTTATTCTATTTATTCATATCAGCATTTCTTAACCTAAGCACTATTGACCTTTTGGTCAATAGGTGTTGATTTGGGATTTTTCTGTGAATTATAGAACGTTTGTTTAACTGCACTCCTGCCATCTCACCACTAGATGCCGGTAACCACAACACTCAAGAGTGTCTCCAAGCATTGCCAGATCATCCTGGTGGGGCAAAATTGCCCCCGGTTGAGACACATAGATCTAGATATTTAATAGATATTTGATTATACTGAATCTTAGCAGATATAAGCTGTCAAAATGATAATTACATAAGCAATTTTATAAATAGCTACAAATCCTATATTAGTGTGCTGTATAGCAATCCATTATGTCAACATGCAACTTTTTGTTTTTTCATTCAATTGTTGATAGGCATTTAAACAGTTTCCTATTTTGACTACTAAAAATAATGTTTACAAAAATGATGTTTTTGAAGCCGGGCATGGTGGCACATGCTTGTAATCTTGAGAGGCTGAGACAAGAGAATCGCAGATTCACAGCCAGTCTCAGCCACTTAGCAAGGCCCTCTGTAAATTAGTGAGACTCTGTTTCAAAATGAAAAATAAAACAAAATAGGGCTGGGGATAAAGCTCAGAGGTAGAATGCCCCTGGGTTCAATCCCCTAGTACCATCCACAGAAATAATAATAATGTTTTTGATAAAGATGTAATATACATATATAACACATATGTGTATGGAATTATCCTTAACAAACCTACATATGACATATTATAAGGCTTTGTTTTGGATGCACACTTGGATTCATATACATAGAGACAAACACTGAGCCAAGAGAAGAGTTTAAAAGACATTAGATAGCTACAGCCACAAAAATTTTTAAAAATCACCTTTCCTGATTTCTGGTATTCTTAAGTATATTGTATTTCCCAAATTTTATTATGAGAAAAAAGTAAAAAATGGCATAGTTATAAAATAATTCTACACTCATATTGTATCTCAGATTCAATAAGAGTGTTTAAAGGCTTAAAAAAAGATAAAACAACCTAGTGGGGAGAAATAAGACAATAAGACCACAATCATATTTTGGTCACCAAAAATTTTAAACCTGTCACTATTCAAATGCTTCAGAAAGTAAATGATGGAAATATTCCTGCATAGCTGATTTTGGATCATGTTTTATTTTTTAAAATAGAATTCAAGGCTTATTGTCTTTGTAAAACAATTACATGGGATCGTAAAAGACTCTACCTAGACAATACAATCCACATTACAGTGTATTGATTAAATCACCAGGATGATCTTTTCCAAGATGCTAAACCATAATTGAAAGAGTAAGAATTATAGCCAGATCTCTATATTTATGGATTCAACCAATCACACATGGAAAATATTCAGAAAAAATATTAATTAGATTACTGGTTTTGAAAAAAATGATCATATCTACTTCCTAATGCTTACTCCTTCTGAGAACTAGTTACTTTGTCTTTCAGCTTCCACACAGCTTTCTTCATCCCCTTGTTCCTCAGGGTGTCAGTACAGTATAGAAAATAGCCACAACTCCATCCACAGCATCCCTGGACCCTGGGCACAAGTAGATGAAAGGGCCAGGGCCAAAGAAGCAGAGGACCACGATGCAGTGGGAGGCAAAGGTCTGAAAGGCTCTATGTCTTCCCTCAGAGGTGCGGATCCTCAGGATGGAGCCCACAATGGACACGAAGGACAGCACTATCAGGAGAAAGCAGCCCGAGGCCACCACCCCATGTTGACAAAGATGACCTCTCCTTGGCCAAGGTATAGTCATTTTGTTCAGCTAAAAATTAATTTCCAAAATAAATGAACATGACAACTCTAGGCTTGAAGACTTCTTTTTCAGTGAATGATTAATTTTATTGTTTTCTTCTCTGATTTCAAAAGTGAAAAATATGGGCTTTTGTCCCCAAAGGGACAATTCTCTGGTGAGGTTCACAGTCTCTCATGAATCTCTCACTTTTGGGGTGATTATGGCGAGTCACAGAAAGGCGCTCTGAATCTTCTGTGCTCCAGGGATGCTCAGCATGTTATTCCTTCTAGAAAAACACCTTACTAATTAAACATCTTCTCTGTGGGACTCAGCAGACTTGTGCTGTGCAACTTCCTGGCTAAGAGTAAATGTTTCCTCATCTTGTCTGGCTCAGAGATTTTCTATTCTTCTCTGAGGCTTGTTTTTATACCTTTATCCTCCAAGCTTAGAATAAATTTCTATTTTTCTGTGAAGGTGTTTTCGTTTGTTTGTTTGTTTTAGCTTGACTTAATATGACTAAAAAGAGAGAAGATACACTTTTTTTTCTGAAGTTAGTGTCTGTCTTAGCTATCAGGAAGAGTGTTTTATGAAAATAGGAATACAAACTGATCTGATATAGTAGAAGCCCAAAGAACCATTAGTTTTAGAGAAGGAAAATTGCAGCCCTGTATGCTTTAATGCTAAGAGAAATGCTTTTAACTATATATGGAGAATACAGCTTTCCACAGAATATATTTTGATGAACTAAAGCCCTCTGAATTAAGATTTCTGCTAATTAAACTATCACAACACCAAATTTTCTGACATTGGTTGTCCATTTCAATTAAGACATATTTAATCAATGTAAAGTCACCATACTGCCTCTAAAGGCTATTTTAATATTTATTGCAATTTGCGTTTGGTTAATCTATTTTAAAATCTCTATCAAATACGGGCTAGTAAGTTTTGTTAATTTCTGTTTACCTTCTTTTATATACCTTTACTAATGTATCGACTTCCATTTCATTTTCTTCAGTTACATTGGCATGGCATTCTGTACTATCTTCATACAATATTAATCTTGTCTTTTCTTTTCCAAATTAAATACCCATTAAATTTCTTTCCTCTTATTGCAGCGGCAGAAGATACTATTACCACCCACATACCTATTGTTCATGTGTTAGTTAGATCTCTTATGAGTGCTGGGTAACTTGTTCAGTGCCTTTTTCTATCAAGTCA
>PVJS01029441.1:0-24764 GCA_004027185.1 Glis glis
GATCCTCAGAAGAATGGGAATAAACCTACCGTATGACCCAGCAATACCACTTCTAGGCATCTACCCCAAAGAACTAAAACCCAACTACCAGACTAATGCATGTGTATCTATGTTTATAGCAGCACAATTCACAATTGCCAAACTTTGGAACCAGCCAAGGTGTCCATCAACAGATGAATGGATCACAAAACTATGGGATGTGTACACAATGGAAATTTACGCAGCCACAAAGAAGAACAAAATCACATTATTTGCAGGGAAATGGAGAGAACTAGAGAACATTATGCTAAGTGATATAGTAAGTCACTAAGAGTAAAAAGTTGGATGTCCCAATCTGTGGGAGCTAGATAGAATGGGACTTAGAAGGGACTTAGAAGGGAAGAAGAAGAAATCTTTAGATGGACAAAGAAGGCGACCTAACTGAGGGAGTTGGGAGGGGGGTGGAGGGAAACACTATAGCACATGATGTACATACACAAACCTATAAGACTCAATCACTATCCGGAGCATGAAAGGGAGGGAAGGGGGAGGGAATAGGGTGGGATTGGAGGGAGGGCTAAATGTGCAATGTGTGCATGTATGATGTTCATATCCTGACATATATCAAAATGTATAATTACAATGCAACAATAAATGAACATAAAAAAAGTTTTTTTTCTAGAGATACCTAAGAGATCCACACTATTTGTGAACAACATGGCATTTCCTCTCCAATGTCACTGCCAGCACTATGAAGTTTCTACAAGTGCGTGGGTCTGAGTTGGGGCTCTTTGGTTTGGTGTCTGGTCGGTTTGTGTATCCTGTCAAGATGGAGCACATATCTTAACTGCTAAAGCAGTGTGGTAAACCTTGATAGTTCATTGGGAAGTTCCCCTCCCTTCTTTGTCTTCTTCTAGAATGTCTTAATTACCATAAACTCTTTGCTCTTTTGTATAAATGTTAAAATTAGTTTGTCAATTTCTGAGACAAACAATTTGGAGATTTTGATTGGAAATTCATTAAATTTGTAAATCAGGTGTGCAGGAACTGATATCTTTGCAAAATTTAACTTTTCAACCTGTGAAGTTGGCATGTCCCTCCATTTATTTAGATATTTTAAATGTCTTTTAACATGCAATTATATAATTTTTGCAAAAGGATATTGCATATCTTTTTTGGATTTATTCCTAAACATTCTATCTATTCCTCGATATTGTAAATGGTATCTTTTAAAATTTTGAAATGCTAAAAGTTTGTTACTGATATAGAAATACAAATACTTACAAATTGGTATTATATCTAGTAAACTTGGTACAAGGTCCAATGTTAATTTGTCTGTAGATCTCTTCAGGTTTTCTATGCATATAATATGATTTTCATGTAATAACAAGTTTGTCTTTTCTTTTCCAATTATATATATTTTTAATTTATTTTGGGGTACTGGAGTTGAACTGGGGAGGCATTCTACCTCCATGTTATACCCCCACTCTTTTTATATTTTATTTTGAAACAGGTTCAATAAGTTGCTGAGGCTAGCCTCAAACCTTCGGTCTTCCTGTCTCAGCCTCCCAAGTACTAAGATTAGAGAAGTGTGACACCATGCATGGACCAGGACCTCTAGGACAATATTGAATAAAGGTAAGAATGGATGTCCTTGAATTGTTTCTGATTTCAAAGAGAACAGTTATTAACATTCAAACATTAAACATGATATTTGATATTCTTTTTATTATTTTTTTTCTATTGTTTATTATTTTTATTGACACCTTTTACCAAATTAAGAAAGTTCAACTAGTCTACTGCATATTGATTTTTTGTGTGTGTGAGTGCTGGGGATTGAACCCAGGGGCATTCTATCTCTACACCCCCAGCCCTTTTTTATTTTTGAAACAGGGTCTCACTAAGTTGCAGAGGGCCTCACTAAGTTGCTGAGGCTGGCCTTGAACCTGCGATCTTCCTGTCTCAGCCTCCCAAGTACTGGGATTACAGGCGTGCACTACCACGCCCGGCTAATATTTTGTTTGTGCTTATATTTTCATGTGTTTTTATTTTTGGCTTTGGAAAAAGAATTATAACAATTTTGTAAAATAAGTTAAGGTAATGTTTCCTCTTTTTCTGCTTTCTGAGTGAATTAGTCAAGATTGAAAGTATCTGATCCTGAATTGGAGATCTCACCTGTAGAACCATCCAGGCTCAGGACTTATTGTGGGAAGATTTTAAACTACAGATTTAATTTTATTTAAGTTACCAAACCATTCATATTTTATATTACTGCTTGAAGCATTTTTCATAATTTAGGTTTTTCTAAGAATTTTTCCATTTATTTAAGTTTTTAAATTTATTTTTATTATAAATTTGTTCATAATTTGATTGTCTTTTGTGATTTGATGTTTTTAAATTTGGGACATAATATTATATCTTCTCCATTTTTCTTGGTCAGTTTTGCTAGAAGTTTATCCATTTTTTAGTCTTTTTTAATGACAGCTTTTAGCACCTTGATCCTCTTTACAGTTTTTATTTTAACTATTTCCTTAATTTCTGCTCTTGTCTTCGTTATTTCTATTTTTTTCTGCTAACCTTGGGTTGATTCTGTTGTGTTTTTCAAATTTCCTAAATTGGATGTTAGTTCAATAACTTTAAAATTTCCTAATTTTCAATAACATCCAACTAAATTGCATGTTAGTTCAATAACTTTAAAAAATTAATATGAGCAATATAATTGTTATAAATTTTCTTCTCTGTACTGCTTTCCCCCCCTTAGTTTGGAATTTAAACACTCTATTTTCAGTTGTTTAGTGGTTCCTAGAAATTTTATCATGTATATTTGTTTTATTTTATTTAGGGATGTGTGTGTGCGTGTGTGTGTGTGTATGCGTGTGTGCATTCATGTGTGTGTGTGTTACTGGAGATTGAACCCAGGGGCGTTTTACCTCCAAGCCACACCCCAGCCCTATTATTTATTTATTCATTTATTTATTTATATTTGGAAACAGGGTCTCACTAAATTTCTGAGGGTCTTGCTTAGTTGCTGAGGCTAGCCTCTAACTTTTGATCCTCTTGTCTGAGACTCCCAAGTCCTGGGATTACAGGCATGCTCCACTTAGCAAGGTCCCTCAGCAACTTAGTGAGAGCCTGTTTCAAAGTAAAAAATAAAATAGGATAGGTAAAGACTTCATAAAATAAAATAGGTTTAGACTTCAGTACAAAAAAAAGTCTAGTGTTAAAATATTGTATCTCTTTGAATAATCCAAATATGTCTCTCTGCCTCACCTCCAGTTACCTCGCAATTAACCTAACATGTTATTATTGTCAAGTATGTAATTCTGTCTTGTTTTTGTTTTCCAATCCCCACACATTAGACATCATTGTCTCTAAATGACCCCCTGATGGTCAAGTCAGCACCACGTTGGGTCTCAAGTTAGTTCTTTCAAGTCCTCAGATCACCCACTGGCTTACCTTGGCTTTCATAGCTCTAAACCTGTCCAGCCCTGACTCGGAGGATACCAAAACCATTGAAAAACTCAAATTCATGAAACAATGGCTCTTTCTGAGAACTGTTTACCTCAGACACATTTCCCCTTGATGGAGATGATCAGACAGCGGCTACTGGCTCACCCTTTCCTGTTTTCACACCCTGACGCATACTCTGTTTTCTCTCTAATGAAACGACTCTAGGGGAATTTCCTGGTACCCCTGAAAATGTGCTTTGAAAAAGTTCGTGAAACATTTCCCTTCGTACTGGGATTCTACAAATCTCTCTTGGTTCCCCTTTCCTGTCCCGGTGTCTGCAGTCTTGAGACTTCGCTGGCAAGTCCAGTGCTTGGGTGAGGCACGAGACATCTGATACGTGGAAACAAGGAGTCTCGGTGAAGAGTGGAAACAGGGGCCTTGCTCGTCAGTGTAATTCCATGTGTTTCCTGAGTAAACATGTCAGAAAAATCTTGTAAGACAACAGGCTCTAATCAGACCAGCGCAGCACAGAAAGGGCCAAGTAAAATCTTCAGAATTACAACTGTTCTCTCAAAAGAGAAAGCTGTATTCTTGAAATGGCCTCTGTAGAGTCAATGTAATTACAGTCCTGATGGAAGTGGAGAAGGACTTGGTTTCTGACCTGGGACAGGAGCAGAGACTTCTCTCCTGGCTGAGGAACCCGTGAACGCATGTCCTGGCTCAAATGACCCTCTCCCTTGATGGATCCCTAGTACACCTCATTAGGCTTTTTAAAAAAAATTTTTAGTCTAATTCAAAGCTTATCACATGCAAAATTCATAAAAGATAAGGAGGGGAAAGACAACATGTACCTGGATGAAGAGGCAATGCAAATCTCACCTGGCTGTGACATCACTAGACAACAACCAGCTGGAAGGGGAGGCAGGGTGGCTTCTCTGCGGGAGTCCTGGGAGGCCAGGGTGGCAGGGAGGAGGCAGTGACAGGTCTCTCTGGAAGGTGTATCTACAAAGTCAAGTCATGAAGACGCAATGCCAGCCTCTGATTGAGATCAAGAAGACTGGAGGGAGAGAGTTAATATGCAGACAAGCAATTTTATTTGCAGATCCACACTCAGAATGATTATTTTTGTCTTTTTAGAATCAACAGAATGAGTTTTTCTAAGATAAACAGCCATCTCTTTGTTTGATAATGGGGGAAATTCCTTCTATATATAGGCAGTAATAAAGGATTTTTTTCCTCTTTGAGATTTCACTGTTGATAGTAGCTCCAAACCCCAGCCTCTGAACATTAGTAATATTGTGATATTTTACTTCCTCACTGAGTGTTTCAAGTTTTAATTTTCACTTTTTTTCTGGGACCTGCCTTACTCACCCTTCTGACAGAGTCTGTCAAATATTGATAATAAGCCGGGTACGGTGGTGCACACTTGTAATCCCAGTACTTGGGAGGCTGAGACCGGAGGATGACAGGTTTGAGGCCAGTCTCAGCTACTTAGTGAGGCCCTCCACAACTTAGTGAGACCCTGTTTCAAAACAAAAAATAAAAATAGGTTTGGGGGTGTAGCTTGGAGTTAGAATGCCTATGGGTTGAATCCCTAGTACCACACATACACAAAATTTTTTTTATAGAATTTGCAACATTGCTAATATGGACTCTGTCAAATGGATGTTTGGACATATCTTTAGTAAACCATTTCAGAATCTTTTTTAGATCTTACCTTTTCTTAAGATCAAACGTCTCATTATTTTCCCCTTAATTTCTTTCTGTTTCCAATGGAAAATTCATGTTTAATTCATATTATATTCATGCAAATGAATATAGGTTATTTGTTTTTGAAGGTAGGCCTTTTTGCTTTCTTCATAATAATCATATCGAAAACATTTAAGTTTTGTGTAAGGATATTTTTTTATTTTTTAATTTTTATTTAGGTGAATGTTGTTATGGTTTGAATGTAAAATGTCCTCTGGACCTCACGGGCTTGAGACAGCCACATGAAAGGCAGGACTTGGTTGCTGGGAAAGGTCCCTGGGGGTGTGGCTGGGGGCAGCGTTTTCCCAGGCTGGCTGCTACAGCTTCCTGCTTTCTCCACTGCTATCCTGAACTCACACAAGCTCTCACTTTCTCTCTCTCTCTGCCATGATATCCTGAAGACCTGCAGCCCTGGCTCCTGCTTGGAAGCTGGTCTAATATGGACTGAAAACTCCAGAACTGTGAGCAAATAAAATTCCTCTTCCTCTAAGTTTTGTGTGTTGGGTGTTTGGGTCACAGTAAGAATGCCAACTAAAACATATGTTTACATAGGTTCTTTTTTTTTTGCGGTACCGGGGATTGAACCCAGGGGCGTTTTACCTCCGAGCTACACCCCCGGCCCTATTTTTTATACTTTATTTTGAACCAGGTCTTATGAAGTTGCAGAGGGCCTCACTAAGTAGCTGAGGCTGGCCGCGAACCTGGATCCTCCGGTCTCAGCCTCCCAAGTACTGGGATTACAAGCGTGTGCCACCATGCCTGGCCTTACATAGGTTCTTTATTTTAAGTTATATTAATATTCATCCAGTGCCAACCATGTGCCAGATAATATTGTGTTTTACATATTAATTTATTTGATCCTCATAATAGCCCATGCATACTTACTGTCAATATTTCTATTTTATATGTGAAGAGCCCCAGCCCAAGGCTTCTTTAAATCATGTAGCTCAGTATGCTGGGCCCAGGCTTCAAATCCAGGTATTCTGGCTCAGTGCCATGCTCAGACTCTGGCCATGTTCTGCTGTAATAACTCTCCAGCCAGATATGCTCAGTATTTAGCCTGTTTCCTATGTCCATACCCATGTAGAAGCTGCATTAACTTCTGAAAACCATGAAGGTACTGTGCAAAATGAAACATGTCAGACACAAAAGGACAGATATTGTTTAATCCCCCTTATATGAGGTACCTATAGGAGTCAAATGCATAGTGACAGGAAGTATAATGGTGGTTGCCAGGGGCTGGGGGGAGAGGGAGGGAGGGTGGGGAATTGTTTAAGGGGTACAGACTTTCAGCTTTACAAGATGAAAAGAGCTCTGGAGATGAATGGCGGAGACAGTCACACAACATGTGAATGTACTTAACTGAACTGCGTTTAAAAATGGTTAAAATTGGTAAATTTTATGTTATGTATATTTTACCATAATTAGAAAAAAATAACACTGGGATTGCCTTCAATGGGCTAATGACTCAGTGAACACCAAGAATCTACTTGTCACTAGGAGTTGCTGGGGAATGGAAAAGCTGTGTTCAGCTGCTCTGAGCCCTTCAGAAGCAAGGGAGACTTCAAACTGGGAATTAGCCCCCGAGATACTTGTGCTGCGCACATTTTGCCTTTTATTTCAAGATGGCGCTGCACGTTGATGGAAAAGAGAGGCCAGAGCTGTTTCTGATGGGGAAGCCAGGAGACCTGTGGCAGTGCCACCTCTGTTCCCTGCACAGGGAGGATGGCAACCGGCTGGCCCGCTTGGTGGGTCTCCCCAGCTCAACTCTGGGAGCTCAGAGTTCCAGCTTTTGTATACTTCTGCTCCTGAAGGATCTTCGGTAGCGGCTGTCATCAATGTCCCAGTGTGTCACAGCCCACCGCCCCCAATTCCTCCAATGATGCTGGATGAAACGAGGGCCCCAAAGACTCTCACGGGCCCCTTGGCATTTGATCCCTAGCACTTTTCTCAATGTGGTTGTGAGATTGGCAGAGTCTTTTCATGCGTGGCTCCCCTTCCAGCCAGTAAGCTCCGCCTCCGCTGTGTTCCTAAAAGTAATTCCAGCAGGAAACAACACATTGCTGCGTGTACATTAGACGCTTAGCAAGCATTTGTGGAATGAAGAAATGAGTTACATAACTCCCCCAAGGTCACATTGCTAATAAGTGACAGGCTGAAGAACAGGAGCCAGAAAAAACCCATCACATTTCTCTTCTTTGTTCCTTATGTTATAAAAATGATATATGCACACATATATGTGCACATGCTCATGTTTATTATATACATACATTAAATTCATTGAAATATATATATATATATATATATATATATATATATTAAAAAATAAGGTTCAAACAAGTGGAAAGGAAGGCCTGTATTTCCCTAAGGGAGGGAACAAGTAGGGAAAGGCAGCCGTCCATGATGGGCAGATGTCAGAGAAGGTGAATGCTTGGCTTGGCTCCTGGCTGGGCAGCAGAGGCTCTCGGGGTGGCAGTCCTTCCTCCCTCCCAAGGCTGGGATGTGTCCAGAGTCAGGTCAAACTATTATCTGACATCAAAGTCCATCGGATCCCCACTACCTGAAGTTCAGCTCTCCTTCCATCCAACCAGCCTGTCACTGCCACGAATCCCCTTTCCATTCACGTACTTCTGCACAAACACAATACTCACCCATAAGCACACAGTCCCAGACACACAACACACTGAATTCTACACATACACAAACACTGTCACCATTCTACACGTGTACACACACATATACGCACTCAGACCCACAGAGATCCTTGTCTCACTCACACACACACACACACACACACACACACACACCCTCACACTCATGCCTAGGCACCCATACACATGTGCACATACAGTCACACATGCTTGCCCATGTAAGTCTGAAAAGGTTCTTATCACACTTTCTGAGGTTTCCTGCTGCCCTTGAATTCAGTTCAGACTCCTTGGTTTGATTTCAGAGCCCACTATATGAACCCCCACCATGTTTCCCCAGCCTTGCCTGCTCCCACGTGTCTGTATACATAACCTCCAGCAGGAGGCGATTGGGTTCCCAGCCTGGATTATCCAGGCTGCCAGGGAGGCTGACGCAGGAGCCCTGCTTCATGTATACCATGCAGGTTTCCTTCCCCCATACATCCCTGAGGGTCTCAGGGAACAAATGTTCGGTTAGGACCCTTCACATGTTTACTCAAGCTTTTTCATCTGCCCTAATCCTCCCTAACATACCTGTCTAACCCTTCATCACAACATAGACAAAAGCACTCCTTTGTGTACCTTTTCCCAGGGGAGAACTTTCTAAGCCCCAGGCCTCCGGATGCCACATACCAGCCATGCATTAAAGTTACTTGACTTATTTCCCTGGTTAGGTCTTAAATCCTTGGAGACAGGTTGGCTGATTGTAGTATTGGTCTGTGTGATTTCAAAGAGTGTAGCAGGATACCTTGCACAAGTCAGGTGCTCCAAAAATCATCGATTACAATATAAAAGATTATTATGTTTTTTGCTCAATAAATTCTTCCAGAGTTGTTTGGCTCAATTAATAACATCGTGTGTTAAAATGTATTGAAGGCAACCATTTAAGAGTAAGAATTAACTGATAGGGCTAAACACTAAGCCAAGGACTCCTTTCTGTGGTTGGGTGACATGAGTAGCCCTTCCCTGGATTGGTCTTAGGGGAATGGGATCCTGGGAAACCAGATGTACAAGGGTATCAGAGAAGAGCCAGTTTATGGAATTATGTTCTTGGTGGGAATCAGGAAGAAGTAGCTAGGTCACAAGACAAAAGTGAGAAAATTCTAGAAAGAGGAATGTAGAGAGGGAAGGGGGACTCATTTCTCTTAATTAAAAGATTTTGCCTTGACGGATGTGTCAAGCCACAGGAGTGAAAGTGATTTAAGAAGTTTATGCTAAAGTGTTCCCATTCTGCTTTCTATGTATTTGTTGAAGTTCACGTTTTCTCATTAGACTAGCACAGTGAGTTTTGCTTTTGTGTCCATTGTTTTGAAAATGGAGTTCCCACACGAATAGCCTATCAGTTTTCTAAAGGCTACCACGGGTTATGAGCTCTTAAGAGGGAAATGTCTATCCAAGTGAAAAAATATTATTATTGCTACTTTATTATTGCTATTTTGAATTCTGCTGGAGCTTTTGCGTTGGGGCCATTGAGACATCTTACACGCATCGCTTTGATCTCTACATTATTTGTTGCCATATCAGCATGAGTGTTTTTTCCCAGGGAATCTCTAGTTTCTGGCTCAGGAATTCTTTGGCAGTGCAGATGCTGTATCAAAAAAAAAAAAAAAAAAAGGTGGGCCCTGGGATTTGCCATTTCAGTTAAACATGTCGATTTACCTTTGAAGGCTTAAAAACTATCTTAAGGGGGCTGGGGAAACAGAGTTATTTTTTGACTCCTACCTCCGAGTCCAATTACCTAATAAAGATTCATCTTGCCTTTTGTCCGAGGAGCTCTGTGACCTATTTTTGCTCCTTGCCTGGTTCGGATATCACAACCCATTTTTATGCATTCAGCTTCCCTAATGAAATCCACATGTCTTAAATCAATAAAGCCATTGTTCAACTTTCGTCCCCTTTTCTGCAGTACCTTTTGCCTGGTCTATTTTGTTTGCATTCTTGTTGGTAGGAAATATGACTCTTTATCTAGAATCTTCCCCATAGCGCCCACCCCCTTTGGGGTCTCTTTCTTATCGCTGTCTTTAATGCTCATCAGTTTGTTGGTATGCAGCTATTAAATGCTCTCTAATGGCCTGGTCTAAAGGAAATTTTGTTTGTGTAGGTTTTCTCTCTCATTCACTGTTTGTTTTAGATAGGTTAAGAAATTAGCAGTGGAAAACTCAACATCTTTGTCCAATATCCTTGTATACATGTAGGATGTAAAAAGCCCCCTGTGTAAACTTCAGGAACTCGGCTTTTATGGCTGTCCCCAGACGCTCCAGTCGATCCCAGCACTGTTACTGAGTCTTAGATCTTTTTACATTCTTGAGACTCCCAGATCATGACAAGACCCTTTTTGATGGCTTTCTGCTCCCAAAGAACCAGAAACCCAAGAAAGTTGCCTGATGAATAGTCAGGTTACTTTTTGCCAGAAATATTTTCCTTATCTTAAAATCCAGGGCTTCAAAATAGAAACCTACCCAAAGCCCCAGAGATAGCACCAGAGGGTGTTTTCTTCTCCAGTTGATTTCTAAGTATCCCTATGATTTCTAAGCAGTTCTCCATCCTGTCTCTGGCTTTTCCGAGAGTCTGGCAGAGGCTGGTCCAGAAACATCTCCTTGGATTCCTCAGGGAATCTTTCTTTTCCAATTTATCTTGGGAGAAAGGGTGGCCTGGGGTAGCTTTAATATGGATGATGATGATGGACTATTTCCCATTTATTAGCTAAAATGTTAGTGTCTGACCATTTCATCCACCAAATTCACTTGGACTCCACCTTGCCAAATGGGAGAGATAGGGTAGACGGAGGGCAGGTCCTCATGTTTAGATATCCTTCGGGATCCTACTCTTTTCTTTCCTCCGTTATCTTTTATGGCCTTTTTGTGACTTCCTGCCCGTGGCTCTTTCTGTCAGTTTAAGCATCTTGCCAAAGTCACAACAACTGTTCCCTTCCCACATCATCTTCTTTCTCTTCAGTTTTATTTAAATCATATCATAACAGTGAAAAAATGTCCTTTCTTTCCTGAAAAGCGCTATTGTTACCATTGCGGACTTCATGTGAGAAGGCGGGCTTGGCATTAAACCCCCACATGTTGCGTATACCAGCCATGTAGCTCACCAGCTGCTTCCAAGAAAATAAAAACTCCAAAACTGCTTCAGAATCCACAACTGCTTTATTTACATCTTTCCTTACAGGGAAATAGCTGAAAGGCAAAAGAATGGACACAAATGTCCTGTTTTGCCCAGCTGAGAAATGCCATTGGCTCCCAGGACACTTCGGTTTTCTTCAAGGAAGACAAAGATAGAATCCTGCCCTATTTGCTGTGTCCAAGTGTCATTGCCAACCTTCTGCTCTGTCTTCTACATTCTCTTCCCTGGACTCTCATTCTTTGGAAACATTTCCTCTTCAATGTCTAGAATTACGTCTCGCTCACTTCTGCAAACTCCTTCTGCAAATCCATTTCCAGTCCTTGTGATGCTCACACATTTCCTGTGGGCTGGCCGTCCTTGGCCCTCCACTTCTTTGCTTTCCCTGAGCTGGGGAGGTAAAAGGAGACCAGGAGATGAAGCTGGAAAGCCACACATGGTTTCATGGTGCCAAATGTCCCGTACAAGAGGAACACCATGCCGGAAAAGTTGAGAGAGTTCCCTGGAGTAGACATTCGGTCTCTGGCTGGTGACAAGGTCCCCAGGCTGCTTTGCAGAACTGAAAGAGGCCGAGGAAGCTCTTCCACATGCTCCGCCCCGGCTCACAGCCTCAGATGGAGAATAGCACTCAACACTAGCTTGAGACCGGCCAGGGTTTCTGCACAACACCCCCGCCCCCAGCATGCTCTTCTCAACCTCTATCATCAATTGGCCAAGGCAGTAAAATGGGGTGCTCTGAGCATTGTCAGGGGATTAAAGAAGCAACGGGACAGCAGAGATGGGTGTGCCTAGCTGGTCACACCTTCATCATCATGATGTGCGGATTGGGCTGATTTTGCTATGGTGAAGTTATAAATGGGTCTCAGATGTCTGCAAAGAAAATGGCTCATGTAAGGGCAGGAAGCAAACAAGCTTCTTTTTTTACATTTATTTATTTACTTATTTATTTTAATATGCTTTTATTGGTGCATTATAGTCTCACATCATAAGGTAAATCATGTTGACAGTGACATACATGCACACAGCACTTGGTGCCTCCCCCCCGCCTCCCCATCTCCCCGCTTCCCAATACAGAGTACTGAGATTGACATTGGTATTTTCACATATGTACACATAGTCGATGGTAGTAATTCCATTAATGGACCTCACTCTTCCCCCTCCCCTTCCCTTAGACCGCCTCCCTGCCTCCACTGAGGCTTCTCCTCCATTATCTGGAGTTCCTCTGGTATATCAATTACTCCCTAGCTTGTGCATATGAGAGAAAACAAATGACCCTTCACTTTCAGTGACTGGCTGATCTCATTTAACATAATGTTCTCCAGTTCCTTCCATTTTCTTGCAAATGACATAATTTTGTTCTTTTTTATTGCTGAGTAGAATTCCACTGTGTGTATTTCCCATAATTTTGTAATCCACTCATCTGTTGATGGACACCTAGGTTCAAAAAGAAGCTTGTTTGGCCCATGCTCATGGCAGCACAATTCACAATAGCCACACAAGCTTCTCTTTGAGCCGCTTCCAGTCCCAGCTGCCTAGAGCACTGTGTTCATGAAGAAGAGTTGGAGGCTTTGTGGGCGTGGGAGAGAGAGTGGCAGCAAGACTTGAGTGCCTTCGGGTCCTAGGACTTCTACCAGCGAGGAGGAAGGAGTTGAAAAGCAGAGGAATGACCTCCCTGATTCCCAGAACCCAGCCGCTCTACGCCTCCCCTGCCTGCCTGTCTTTCTCGCGGCTCCTTGGGCACCTCCCAGTCCTGGTGCCTCCAGTCTCACCCCACAAGCTCATTGGAAGAGAAGAGTGAAGAGAGAAGCAAGGGACAAGTGACGCAAGCAAGAGGAGGCAGGTGCATTGGCACACCCGGGAGGGAAAGGTTGGGGAGGGAAGGGAGAGAAAGCTTTATTGAGATAAAACCTGCAGAGGGGGGTCTCCAGCAAAGGATGGAGCCTGTGTCTGCTTACAGGCTGAGGGTTGATGTAGGTTAATTAGGAGGGAAATTCAAATTCTGGTGGTAGTTCTTAAGGCAGAAAGCAGGGAGTCCTTGAGGCAGGAAACGGGTTATCTAAAGGTCCCTGTGGTTTGTGCCAAGCAAGATATGGGGGAAGTTCTAGTACGCAAGATATGGGGACTTTTCCAGTAAGTGGAACGCCTTCACAAAATGGAGTTGCCGTTGCTCGGGTCAGCCATCTCACACGTAGACCCTCCTCTTCCCCTGCCTCAGGGTGTGATGGCCCCACAGCTCCACAGTGGGTGTGGGGGAGGGGATGCATGAGGATTAGGTGAGATAACACGTAAGAAGCAGGTGGCTTTTCAACTTATGGACCCTGGCTCCAGAAATGTCAGCTAACATCATTGTACGCAATCTCTTTATCATCCTCCTCAAAGCTCCTTTGCTCCTATCACGGCTCAATACTCGGTGTCCCCAATGATTCCATGTTGGCTTCACCCGTGTCAGGGCTCTTCTCCTCGGGGACTCTCTGAGCTTCTTTGGAAGCTAGAGTGTGTGACATCTTGGGAGATGGAGGCATCACAGGACCAGAGCATGATAAATCTAGAAGGAATCTTGACCATCTTCTAATTCCCACATTAGAAACCCAGAGCCTGGCTGGGCGTGGTGGTGCACGCTTGTCATCCCAGTACTTGGGAGGCTGAGACGGGAGGATCACAGGTTCGCGGCCAGCCCCAGCTACTTAGTGAGGCCCTTCGCAACTTAGTGAGTCCCTGTTTCAAAATAAATAATAAAAAATAGGGCTGGGGGTGTAGCTCGGAGATAGAATGCCCCTGGGTTCAATCCCCAGTTCTGAAAAAAAAAAAGAAGAAAAAGAAAAAGAAAAAAAAAGGAAAAGAAAAAGAAAAAGAAACTCAGAGCCTGGAGCCAGGCATGGGCAGAAAGGAGTTTCAGTGCTTCTAGACAGTGTGTGGGTTGATAAAAACCTTGATAAGAACACTGAGTGATGTGGGGGCTTCCTGCTTCCCTCTCTTGCTTTCTGACTTCCCCGGCTGCCCTTGTCTCTGATGCCAGGGCCCACCTTGGCACGCACCCAGGAAGGAGCCAAGCTTTTCCTTCTGAGTCACGAAGCCCTCCTGCCCTGGGAGAAACACTGTGGTTGGGTTAGGAGGTTATCTGATTCCAGTGGTTGGTACTGACAGGAATGACTGATATATGTGACCACTAGGTAGTAGCTACTTTTTTCTTTTTTGGTACTGGGGATTGAACCCAGGGGCTGCCTATCTCTGAGCCACACCTCCAGCCCCACTTTACTTTTTATTTTTATTTATATATATATTATTTGTGATACTGAGGATGGAACCCAGGGGCATTCTACCTCCGAGCTACACCCCCAGCCCTATTTTTTTATTCTTTATTTTGAAACAGGGTCTCACTAAGTCGCGGAGGTCCTCACTAAGTAGCTGAGGCTGGCCACAAAGCTGGGTCCTCCGGTCTCAGCCTCCCAAGTACTGGGATTGCAAGCATGCACCACCAAGCCCGGCTCTACTTTTTATTTTGAAACAAGGTCTCTCTAAATTGTTGAGACTAGCCTCAAACCTGTGATCCTCCTGTCTCAGCCTCTCCAGCACTAGGATTACAGGCGTGTGCCACCACACCTGTGACAGAGCAGGCTATTAACCAAGATTTTGGGAGACTGTACATTTTTTAGCTGAGGGCCTTTCATTCCCCACTGATATTAGAAAACCAGGAGCTAATAAATAGGTAAGTGCTGGTTTAGAGAGGCCTTCTCCTCCTCCGCCCATGCCAGGCTTTTCAACAGAGACAAGCAGAGAACAGCTCCCACACGGCGCTCCTTGACCTTCCGCAGTCCCTCACAGTCAGGCTGTTTTCTCTTGTATCTGAGCTAAATCCCATCTGTGTTGTTAGATCCATTTTATTTTTTCCTGTCCTGCCCTCATTGGAAACAGAAAATAGCTGGTGACTCCCTGGCACACGACAAAGGCTTCTGGCGTCTGAGGCCACTCGGTGAAAAGGTAGCGCCCCAGAGCAGCCACCCCCAATGCGCAGCGCTGGGCCCCTCGCTCGCTCTCAGGGTTGCGCTAGGCTCTTGCACTTCAGAGAAGCCAGGGCCACCATCACACACGTTTTATGTCACCGCCGCGTGTGTGACAAATGCCGTGTTTAACTTGGGCGAGCATCAGAAAGTTCTCGTTCCACCACATTCCAACTCAAAGCCTGCTGCAGGAGGCCTGTGTGTGTGAACCCTGTTCACATCCACCCCAGCCTCTCACACCTCCCAAATGGAGCCAGCAAAGTAGCTGCCATGGGGGACCAGGAGAGCGTCTCCGTTGTCAAAATGGAGTCGTTATCCACTTATTAAAAAGGGGAGTATGGAGAATATTAAGATACAAAGCTGCAGGGCCCCAACTCTCTATATTTTCACCTATGGCATTCAGCGTTTCTTGGACCACAAATCCTTAGCCAATGTGGTGGACACACAGAGACAGGTTTAATCACTGGGTTCTGGACTGTCAATTTAAAGTGGTCGTAATACAAGTTGGTGCTGGAATATTCTTGGCAATACAATGAAAACATGTTGCTGTATCTCTAAGTTCACTGTTCTGAAATAGGGATACTTTTTCAGGTTTCTCACCTGAAAAAATCTGGCATGTTTATTTCTGCTGTGGTATTCACTGCTTTTTAAGTGGGATCTATGCCTGGTGGGAAAGCCAGAGAGTAAGTCATCGTAATAAAAGCTAATGGTTGTTGAGTGTGTGTGTGTGTGCCAAGTATTTGATGCCTATGAACTCTTTTAATCCTCCCCTCAGTGCTCTGAAGTAGGTATGCTATTATCCTCATTATACAGATAAAGAAACTGAGGCACGGAAAGATTAGGAACTTTCCCAAGCTCGTCTCGTTAGCAAGAGGGAGAGGCACAGCTGAATCCATCAGTGTGGTTCCAGAGCCCAGGCCCTCAGCCACAGCATAATGTGACAGCTATGCCCAAGCTATGGGGAGGGTATGGCCACCTCTCTGAAAGGTCAGTTTGCTTGATGGTAAGTAGTTCAATGCACCATTATTTTTTTTTGCAATGCTGAAACAAATATAGTATGGAGTCTTATGCAAACATACAACCTCAAAGGAATGTTTACTATGCAGTGGATTGCTACAGGCTATATCCAGGCTCCTGGGGGTATGTATTTCTTCTCTTCTGAAGTCTGAGTAGGTGGTACATGCAGATGTAAGAGAAAACACAGAGAGATCCCGTGTATTCTCCACCCAATGTTTCCCAATGACAGTGTATAAAACTGTCATACATTGTCACACTTGGGATATTGATATTGTTGTAATCAAGATACAGAACAATTCCATCATCATGGGAATCTTTCATGTTGACCTTTTGTAGCTACATCTCTTCCTTTTGATCTACCTTCTTCTTCTTCTTCTTCTTCTTCTTCTTCTTCTTCTTCTTCTTTAGTAGTGGGGATTGAACCCAGGGACATTCTACTCCTGAGCTACACCCCCAGTCCTATTTTTTAATTTCAAAACAGGACCTCACTAACTTGCTGAAGCTCACCTCGAACCTGTGATCTTCCTATCTCAACCTCCTAGGTACTGAGATTACAGGCCAGCTTGATCCACCCCCTTTTTGCCCATGGAAACCACTAATCTCTTCTCCAGTTAGAGAATTTTGTGATTTCAATAATGTTATAGAAATGGAATTATATCTGAAATTGGCTTTTTTCACTCAGCATAATTCTCTGGAGGTTATGTGTATCAATAGTTCATTCCTTTTTGGTGTTTGATATATAAGTTAAAAAATTTTTACACACACACACACACACACACACACACACACACACACATAAATACATATATAGTGGCTCTGGGGCTTGTACCCAGGGGCATTCTATCTTCAAACTATACCCCCAGCCCTATTATATTTTCTATTTGGAAACAGGGTCTCTCTAGGTTTCTGGGTCTCACTAAGTTGCTGAGGCTGGCTTTGAACCTGTGATCTTCCTGTCTCAGCCTCCCAAATACTGGGATTACAGGCGTGTGCCACCGTGTCTGGCTAGTTCATTCCTTTTTATTGCTGAGATGTATTCATGGTAAGAAAATACCAAAGTTTGTTGAAACATTCATCCATGGAACAGCCAAAACTGTTAACCAGTTTTTAACTATTACAAATAAAGCTGCTGTAAAAATTTGTGCTCAGGTTTTTGAATGAACATAAATTTTATTTCTCTGCAATACATGCCCAGGACTGCAATTGCTGAGTTATATGGTAGTTGCAAATTTATTTATTTATTAGGAAATTGCTGAACTCTTTTCTCAAGTGGCCATACCATTTTACATTCCCACCAGCAACATATGAGTAATACAGTTCCTCCACATCCTTCTTATGCTGAGAGGTACGTAGTGATGTCTCATTGTGCACTGTGCTGTTGGGGGTGTTGCCACCTGGGGAGTCCTTGTTCCCTACCCAGTTTTGTCTGACACTACCCCAGTGTGGGATGGGGGGCAGAGGGTGGGTTGGGGTATCTCAATGCAGTTTATGAAGATAAAGGTCTAGGTCTCCCTGTGTGGCCTTTTCTGGCATGGTGGGGCCATAGTTTATTTCTGCGGTGTTTGACTGCAGTTCAGATGTTATTGTTTAACCAGCCTCGCTACCCTGCCCCTTTCCTGGCTCTCTGGCTGGAGAGCGCAGGCTTTCCTTGAGCCCTTCCTTTGTCTTCCCATCAGCATTTCCCAGTTGTTTGTTTCCTCAGTCCTTCGGCTAGGATAGATGGGTGAAAGGGGAACCCAGGGAACTCGCCCCTGTACCATTCTTTGGATTTTAAGTTCTCTTGCCAATTTGCCCTCTTCTTTCTACCTTTCAGGGGTTTCTTATGTTTGTTTTATACATAATGTCCGAGGTTTCTAGTTATACTTAACAGAAGGCATAGAAAAAAGTAATTCTACCCCACTTTCTGGAAGTGCAAGTCAGTTTCTCATGGTTTTAACAAACAATGTTAACATGAAAAAACACTTGATATTCCAGGTCTCATCTTTATTATTATTTTTTGTTGTTGTTGTTGAAAACAACACACTCTATTCAGATAGCACCAGTTTTTCCACTAGGATCTAATTAAGGATACAACAATGCATTTAGGATAATACTGTTTAAAATTGAAATGTTTAAAGAATGAGTATTTGTTATTGAGATTGCTGGCCATGGGGGGCATACTTCAGATTGCTACCTCATACTTCAATTGTATGAATTGTTTACAGGATTATACTGTCATGTCTAAATCTCTTAAAATTTCCAATGTAAGGAAATATTTCATAGTTTTTGTATACATAAAAACATGCCTCATCTTTCTTATAAAAAAAAGCCTCAAACTGGGTATGGTGGAGCATACTGGTAATTCCAGTACTTGGGAGGCTGAGATAGGAGGATTACAGGTTCGAAATCAGCCTCAGCAATCTAGTGAGGCTCTCAGCAACTTAGCAAGACCTTGTTTCCTAATTAAAAATGAAATAGATCTGGGGGTGTAGTTTGGAGGTAGAATACCCCTAAATTCAATCCCCAGTAAACACACACACACACACACACACACACACACACACACACACTCCAAGTCAGACAGAACAGTGACTTCCCTTCAGGAGAGACTAGAGGCGAATGAAGCTGTCTTGTTACTGTGAGTTTGTTAAACTCCACCCCTCTATCTACCCTTCTTCTTCTTTTTTTTTTTTTTCCACTTCCAGAATACGAGCTTACGCTTCCTGTGTTTATCTAAAGTGGTTTGCTCTTGGAATACATCCTGGGTCCAAATACCTTCTGGAACTGAGGTCTGGACACAGATTAAGGATAAAGTTCAGGTTACTTAGGTTCAGTAGCCACAGCCGCCAGGAGGGAAGAGTTGAAATGTGAGCGGCTTCAGCCGGGAGCGGGAGCGCTCCTCTTAGTGGGCTGAGCGGCCATAGCAATGCACGCAGGGCTGGGCTTAACCTCCAACCCTCACCTTCCCACCCTTCTGCAAGACAAGATGAAGGCCGCAGGGCTGGTTTCCTCTGAGGCCTCTCTCCTGGCCTTGGCGGCTGCTGTCTTCCAGCATCTCACGCGTCTTCCTCCTGTGTGTTTTTGTGTCCTAACCTCCTCTCTTACAAGGACACCAGTCAGGTTGGATTCGGGTCCACCCTAATGACCTCCTTTTAACTTGATTACCTCTTTAAAGACCCTATCTCCAAATGCAGTCACATTCTGAGGTACTGGGAGGGGGGCTAGGACTTCACTTTTTTTATATTAATTTTGAGGAGACACAATTCAGTTCATAACAGTCCTCAAACCAGGAAAATAGGAGATGGAGGCCAAAAGGGAAGGATGAGTCTATGCTGAGACTTCAGGATGGGCCAGGTCAGCAGAAGAAGTTCTATGAGTTGTGCTCAGTGGTTTTTCCAGCTGACCCTGATGTGATGTTTAATTCCCACTTCTTTCCCAGAGAGTGACCTTGCCTAATGCAACTGCTAACTTTAAAAAAGAAACACAAAGGAAAGTTAGATTTCTAGGGAATTTTTCCTAGGCACTGAAAGTATTTCCTTCCTTCCTTCCTTCCTTCCTTCCTTCCTTCCTTCCTTCCTTCCTTCTTTCGGATTGAACCCAGGGGCATTCTACCTCTGATCTATACCTCTAGCACTTTTTTTTATTTTTTTGTTTTGAAACAGGGTCTCACTAGGTTGCTAAGAGTCTGGCTAAGTTGCTGAGGATGGCTTTGAACCTGTGATCCTCCTGTCTCAGCCTCCCAAGTTTAAATCTATTTTTTCTTTTGCTTTCTTTTATTGAGGTAAAATAAAGTATATAAAATACACTTACCTAGAGCTGATCAGTGTTTAAACACGTGCATCCCTCTATAACCACTCAGATCAAGACATAGCATGTCTAGCACTCTAGAAAGTTCTTTGTGCTCTTTCTAGTAATTCCTGCCTCTCTACCTGGAGTAACTGCTCCAGACACCTGTTCTTGACCTACACCTAAATAAAATCATACCATAAATACTCTTTTGTGTCTGGCTTCTATTACTTAACCCAGTGTCTTTGAGATGTATCTATACTGTTGCTAAAGTCAGTAGTTTGTTGTCTTTATTGCTAAGCAGGACCCCATTGTATGGATATGACACAAGTTAATTAATCTCTTATTGATGGGCATGTAGAATGTTTCTACTTTGGGACTGTTATGCATTAAGCTGCTATGAACTTCGTTGCATATGTATTTTGGTGGACTTATGCACAAATTTCTCTTGGGTATATTAATCTAGGAGCAGGATTTCTGGGTCATATCAAAGTCACATATTAAATTAAATTTGATAAGCAGTCCCCAGTGTGGTGGTGTGAGAGGTCATAGGACCTTTAAGAGGTGGGGCCTACGGTATATAATTAAGTCATTAGGGAAATACCCTAGGAAGGGATTAATTTAGTTCTCTTGGGACTCCAGTTTGTTCCCATGAGAGCCAGTTATACACAGGGCAAGCCGGGCCCCGGATCTCTCCAGCTTCCTGTCTCACTGTGATTATTTCCGCATGGGCTCCTCCAGTGTGTGATGGCATCTGCCAGGAAGCCCCTCACCAGAGGCTGCACAGATGGGGCTGCTCCATCTTGGGCGTTTAGCCTCCAAAACCATGAGCTAAACAAACTTCTTTTTCTTTTGAAATACCCAGCCTCAAGTATTTTGTTATAACAACAGAAAATGGACTAAGACCTGTAGGTGAGGTGTCACAAATTAAAATAAGACAGCTTTTTGCCAAAAATTTTGTAGAAGTGAGATTAATTACAAAATGCCCAGCAATGACATGAATCATGCAAATGACCTTCCTTCCCATGTTTTCTCTAGGGCACTGTTGACATTCCGGCTACTTGAGAGAAAAAGAATTGATAACGTGTGATCGAAATGATGCGATTCATCACCAGGAGTTCTATATTGCTGGGGGGTTAGACTGAGCGGAGGCTCCAGGAGGAAGGGTTTTAGGAAATTGCTCCAGAAGACAAGTAGTTATGTTGGTTCCTGAGCTACCCAAGGGAAACACACACACACCAGTGATAGCAAGATTGAATATCTCTGACTTTTCTTCAGACCATTTTGTTGACCAGACCACAGGTTCCCAATGGACTGTCCAGACTTTGGTCCCAAGATCTCAGGCGGCTGAGTGGGGCCTGGAGCTTCCAGAGCTTCCTGGCCTATGGCTTCTGGCTGTGAGTGGCTATACCTCTTTACCTTGTATGTGGTTCAAATATGACCATGTTCTCTGTGCACAATGATGGCAAGGATGACAGGAGGCCTGGTGTTGGACCACACTACTTTGAGTGCAGTTGTACATGCCATGACCCAGTCAGAATGACAAGATTTCCTAGGTTTTTATGAGGCTCCAAAGAGAAAATGTGTCCAAAGCATCTGGCATATCCTAGTCTTTGAATAATGCCTTGTTCTTGTGTCTCAGTTCCTCTGGGCCTTCAAGAAGAGTTTAGGTTTCATTGATTCCCTTTTCTGAGGCTCAATGAATTGAATCTTCCCTTCTATTACCTTCTTTTCTGTAGTTGTCAACGTTAAATAATTTTTATAAATCAGCATGGTAGACAGGAGTAGTGGCACACGCCTGTAATCCCAGCACGTGGGAGGCTGTGACAGGAGGATCACGTTTGAGATCAGCCTCAGCAACTTTGCTAGACTCTCAGCAACCTAGCGAGACCCTGCTTAAAAAAAAGAAAGACTGGTGGAGTAGAATGCCTTGGGTTCAATCCCCAGAACCTAAATAAATAGACATGGTACAGACAAGCCATTTGCTTACTTCTCTTTCAGGCCACACACTCCCAAGCCAACTACGAGACATGGGAGAATGGCTACCTTACAGGACACGAAAGAACTGGGCATCCATTAGCCATTAGCTGAGTGACGGCAAAGATCACTGTGGACATGGCAGTCATGTTCTTTGGATCAATGATGTTACCCCAAGCCATAGAACAAAGGCTTTAGGGGGCTCCTCATGTTGGTCAGGGGTGACTGCCAGGAAAAGAGGACCAGCTGATTCCCAGTGCCCCTCTTTTGGGGACAGAGCACCAGGGCCACTTTGCTTGGTGGGGAAGACTTTGGGATGCAGCTCTCAGATCCTCTCTGCTCCAGTATCATTTGCAAAAGGCACTGATGTGTTCCCTTCTCTCTTGTAAATGCTCGGTTCCACTTGCTTTTGATGATTAAATCTAAGTCATTTGGAAAAAAAGAGATATAACTACCAATTATAGTTTTTGATGAGTACAAGATAACTGTGGCGACCTCTTGGAGCTGATGTGATTCTGACCAGGAGCAAAACAACTCAGCGGTCTTAACCCTTATCTGCTTAACCTTAATGCAGACCTCCCTGTGGCTTCTAGTTCTTATCAAACATCGACCAGGCTAGGGGACCTCTGTTACTGCCATCTCAAGGATAGGAGACCTTTGGGGGAAGTTCAGCTGTTGAGTAGTCACTAGCCACCCTGGTCTGGGTCACTAACGGGCTCCAGGATAATTCCTTTCAGTAGCACCCAGCCCCAGGTATCCTGGCCTGCTCCCAGGGGCTGTAAAATACATGCCTGTTTTGTTCTCTCTCCACCCCTGCCCCACCTTTGATGGGGTTATCTGAGGAATTTTGGGTGATTTGGAACTTTTGGGATTAGCCCAGTGTGACTAGAAAGACCGTGCATGGGGTTTGGAACTAGACTGACCTTATTGGTCCCCCATCATGGTTGTATTAGTCAAGGTTCTCTAGTGAAACAGAACCCACAGGATATGTATATTATAGAAGGGGATTTGGCAAATTGGATTACACTCAGAACCTGTAGTCCCAAGTGGCCACCTGAACATCAGAGAGCCTGGGGAACCAGCAGCTCTCAGGGCCAGTCTGAGAAACCGGAGCGTCAGAATACCAGGGATCAATGATGCAGCCCCAGTCCACGACCAGAAGGCCTGGAAACTCCCTGGAGAATTGTTGGAGAGAGTCCACATTGGAAGAGTGAAGCTGGAGCCCGATACCCTCAGGGCAGAGCAGCAGTAGCAGACGCACCCGCTCAGGATCCAGTTTGTCTTCATGCCGCCTCTTCCTTCTTCTGCCCTTCACCCCATCCGGGCCTCCAGCCTATTGGACAGTGCTGCTCACACTCAGGGCGGGACTTCCCCTTCAATCTGCTGTTCCACTTGTCAATCATCTGTCAACACACTCTGATGTCTCCCAATTCTAGGCATCTCTCAGTCTACACATTCTGTTTCACTTTCCTTGGTTTCTATTACCTGAAATAAACCACGATCAGAAAACACTGAGTGGAAAATTCCAGAAACAAACAATTTAAAAGTTTTAATTGTTCTGAGTAGTGGGATGACATTTCAAGCTGTCCCATCTTGCCTGGGAAGTGAACCATCCCTTTGCCAGTGTATCCATGGTGTATATGCTACCTCCTCGTTAGCCGCTTAGTAGCTGTCTCAGTATCACATTGACTGTCGTGGTATCTCAGTGCTTGTGTTCAAATATCCCTTGCTTTAATTAATAACAGCCCCAAAGTGCAAGAGTAGTGATGTTGACACTTCTATTACAGTATATTGTTATAATTATTCTATTTTATTATTTGTTGTTGATTTCTTACCGTGCCTAACTTACAAATTAAACTTTATCATAGGCATGTATATACATAAAGGAAAAAATAGTATATATATACTATTATATATATAAATAGTGTGTGTGTGTATGTGTGTGTATATATATATATGTGTGTGTGTGTATATATGTATATATATATACACACACACACACACACATGGTTTGGCACTACCCAAGGTTTCAAGCATCCACTGGGGTCTTGGAACACATACCCCTGGGAAAGGGTTGACTTACCCTTTCTGAACCTGTGTCCTCACTACCTCATCAGAATGATAAGATTTCCTAGGTTTTTATGAGGCTTCAAAGAGAAAATGTGTCCAAAGTGTCTAGGCACATCCTAGGCTTTGAATAATGTCCTGTTCTCACGTCTCAGTTTCTCTGTGCCCTCAGGAAAACCTCAAACCAAGGGGATATCAAGGGTCTACTGAACTCCCCAAACTGAGAACAACACAGAACTTACCCACATCTGGTACCACTAGCAAGTAGAGCAGTCTCCCAGGGAAGTTCCAAGTTGGCCCAATAATAGCTTGATCCACTGGAGTTTGAATGGAGCTGGGCCAGCCAGAGGGAACACAGTAACAAGAAGCAATCAGCAACCCGTTGTGAAAACTAAATGCCTACATCTAGGATAGTTAATACTAAGCTCAAGGCCCACTACTGTGATGGGTTTTGCTTTTCCATTTCTAGGACCACCTTCCTCCTCCTCCTCCCCCCCCCTCCTCCTCCTTCTCCTCTTCCTTCTTCTTCTAGTACTGGAAATTGAACCCAGGGCCTCACACATGCTAGGCAAGCACTCTACCATTGAGCTGCATCCCCAGCCCTCTAGGATTTTCTTTACCATCCCCCCATCCTGGGTCAAATAGGGTTTATGTTCATCTCTAAGTAACAGAAAACCTAAATGCACAATGGCTTCCACTAGGGAGTAGTGGGGACACACAAGGGACTCCGGTTGATAATGGAGAACCCTCAGTGGGGCAAGGGAAGTGGTACAAGGGAAGGGGAAGGGCAAGAAAGAAACGAATCAGTGGAATTACTATCATAAACAGTATGTACATGTGAGAATAAACCAACATCATTCTTGGTACTTTATACAGGTGGGAGGAGGTGGGGTGGGGACACTAAGAGCTGTGTGCATGTATGTTAACATCAAATTGATATTCACTGTGA
>PVJS01029442.1:0-24767 GCA_004027185.1 Glis glis
CTTAGTGAGGCCCTCCGCAACTTCGTGAGACCCGGTTTCAAAAATAAAGTATAAAAAATAGGGCCAGGGGCGTAGCGCGGAGGTAGAATGCCCCTGCGTTCAATCCCCGGTACCGCAAAAAAAAAAAAAAATAAATAAATAAATAAATAAATAAATAAATAAAATAGGGTTGGGGATGTAGCTTGGAGGTAGAATGCCTCTGGGTTCAATCCCTAGTACCAAACACATATACACAAACACACACACAGAAAATGAAAAATATGTGCCTCAATGTCTTATTTTTAATTATTCAAGCAGAAATACATAGTGAAACCTAGAGTCTAATGTATATAATGAATAAAAATCAAATAGAGGATATAAAAATCATTTGTAGACTGCCTTTATTTGGGTTAGATTTTATAGTAGTCATTTTTTGTACACAAAAATCTTTGGGAAAAATTTGCTTTTCTGGATTTTGACATATGTTGTATTTATGTAATTACAAGTTCTTAAAATAATTGAGTTTATATTGTTAAGAGTTAAAGTTCTTTATTATGTTCTGGGGCACATAGAGATTAACTCATTTTTGCAGTTTTCCACAGCTATAGCTGTGATCAGTACTGCAATCAAATATGAATCCTTCTTGCTACCATATGCAATTATTGTCTGCTATATAATTTAGAACTCACAATAAAAAGTCAAGCATAAATATAATTTGAATTTTCAGTTTCTTTAATGTCATAACTACTGTTGTTACGTTTTTGTTTTTCTTCTTTAAACATTTTTATTCTTTTGTTCTGCATCTCTATTAAGGCATAATCAATATATAACATAAATATAAACCCCATATTTGATGGTTTGAGCTATATATGAGATGTATATGCAAGTGTGTGCATGTGTGTACACACACACATACATACTCCAATATGATTCAATCATCCCATCGCGTACTTATTTTTGTGGTCATAACATTTAATATTAATCTTTTAGCAAATTTCAAGTATACAATAAACTGTTATTAACTATAGCTACCATGTTCTGCAGGAAATCTCTATAATTTACTCATCTTTTTTTTTTTTTTTTTTGCGGTACCAGGGATTGAACGCAGGGGCGTTCTACCTCCGTACTACGCCCCAGGCCCTATTTTTTGTGCTTCATTTTGAAACCGGGTTTCATGAAATTGTGGAGGGCCTCACTAGGTAGAGAGAGAGAGAGACAGGAAGAGAGAGAGCGAGAGCTGAGGCTGGCCACAAACCTGGATCCTCCGGTCTCCGCCTCCCAAAGTACTGGGATTACAAGCGTGCGCCACCATGCCCGGCTAATTTACTCATCTTAACATAAACTTTTTTACCCTTTTACCAATATTTCCCCATTTTCTTCCACCCAGGTCCCAGGTAACCACCATTCTACTCTGTTCCTATGAGTTTAACCACTTTAGATTTTATATGTAAATGAAATTATGCTTTATTTTTCATTCTGTGTAGAGTTTATTTCACTTAAAATATATCCTTTATTATCATCTATTGTAGCAAGTGACAGGATTTCCTTGTCCATTGTGGCTCTAGAGTACATTTTACTTTTCCATTCTCCCACTGATTAATATTTAGGCTGATGTCACATTTTGACTATTGGGAATAATGCTGCAATAAACATGTGTGGGTAGATATCTATTCAGCATAGTGATTTTATTTCCTTTGTATAAATACCCAGTAGTGCAATTGCTAAATAATATGTATGGTATTCTCATTTTTATTTATTGAGGGAAATCCATACTGTCTTCCATAATGAATCTACTGATTTATATTCCCAAAAGCAGGATGTAAGGGTTCCATTTTCTACACACTGTTAATAAAACTTATTACCTTGTCTTTATAATAATAGCCCTTTCAACAGGTATGATGCATTACCTCATTATGGTTTTGATTTGTATTTTGTTTGTGATTATTACTGGTGAACATTTTGTTTCATATACTTGTTGCCCATTTGTATGTCTTTGGAGAAATGCTTATTGAAGTCTTTTACCCATTTTTAATTAGATTATTTGTCCTTTTGCTCTTGATTTGAGTGCCTTATTGTACCTTATAAATTTGGGATATAAATCTCTTATTAGATGTATTACTTACAAATATTTTCTCCCATTTTCTTGGTCATTTTTCACTCTGTTGGTTGTTTTCTTTGCAGTAAAGAAGGTTTATTAGTCTGATGTAACTCTATTTGTCTATCTTTCCTTTAGAGGCTTGTGCTATTTTGGTAACATCTGAAAAACTCATTGATCAGTCGGATGTCAAAAGAACATTATTCTATGATTCTTTCCAGTAGTTTTAAAATTTCAAGTCTTATGTTTAAGTCTTTAATCTGTTTTGAATTGTTTGGTTTTTTTTTTTTTTTGATTTGGTATGAGACAAGGTTCCACTTTCATTCTTTTATCTATGGTTGTCTAGTTGTCCCGAGATCATCCATTTAAGAATGTCCTTCTGCCAGATGTGGTGGCACATTCCTGTAATCTCAGTGTTTTGGAGGCTGAAACAGAAGTATTGCAGGTTGGAGGCCAGCCTCAACAACTCAGCAACTTAGTGAGACTCCATTTCAAAATAAAAATAAAAAGGGCTGGGATTGTAGCTCAGAGATTGAACACCCCTGGATTTAACCCCCAGTATCTCTGTCTCTCTCTCTCTCTCTCTCACACACACACACACACACACACACACACGTAACAATAACAACAAAAGCATGTCCTCTCGACACATTTGTTAAAATGAACAACTGTGAATATGTGAAATTATTTTGGGGCTCTTTGGGTTTACTCATATTTCCTACTGTCTTTTGATTCAGTATGGGCAGGTTGCATATTTCTACGAGTTTATCCATTTCTTAAAATTTTCCAATTTTGTAGCAGTCTTATGATCCTTTGCATTTCTGTGGGATCAGTTATAAAGCCACCATAGCATCTTGTTTTCAATTTTTAGCATTTTTTCACCATAACAGTGAAAAGGTATAGAACACCAATTTATTTGTAGAAAAACAACTATCTTTTTAGTTGGTAGAATTTCATTAAACTTGAATTTTTTTTTTGTTATTCAAAAAACCACATAATTTATTATGTAGAGGATACTTAACAACTTATATATCCTAAAAATGCTTTTTGCAATTATTTCCATTTGAGAAACTAAATAAAAGTGAGTAATAATCATAGACATGACTTCACACAATGTTCTGGATAACACAAAAAACAGCATGATGGTTTTTGGATAATTCTTTGTGGCTAACTAGCCACACACAGAAGGAGGTACCAGAGTTCTTGGTTCACAGCCGAGGGAGCCTCCCAATAGATGGGGTGCCCTTGGAAATCTTATTTTCCTCTGTGAAAGAAACAGGACATGAGCCTAGTGTTGGTGTTTCTTTTTTGTTTTTTTTTTTTTTTTTGCGGTACTCTGGGGGTTGAACCCAGGGGCATTCTACCTCAGAGATACACCCCCAGCCCTATTTTTTATTCTTTATATTGAAACAGGGTCTCACTAAGTTGTGGAGGGCCTCACTAAGTAGCTGAGGCTGGCCGCGAACCCGGATCCTCCTGTCTCAGCCTCCCAAGTACTGCGATTACAAGGGTGCGCCACCACGCCCGGCTAGTGTTAGGGTTTCACCAGAAAGTGCACGCCTGGCTTCTCACCCAGCCTGCTGGTAACATCAACTCTCAACCATCTGCTCTTTTCTTGGGAGGGAGGGGCTTCACCTTGCCTTTCTCTTGCAACCTCATTTTGGGGCCTCAGTGTGAGGGGAGCACCAGGACCTTGCTTCACTTCTTTCCATCAGTTTAAAATATATCATTTTAAAAACAAACTTTCCTATTCTTAATATTTTCACGAACCTTGGAGAAAATATCTTGGTGTTTTTCTTCTGAGTTTATGCTTTCAAACTTGTTTCTCTCACCACACTTTGAAATATACAAAATTAACATTATTCAGTTATGGATTAAAGTTTGGGAACAGCATAAACTCTAAAACAATCATATTTTAAATTATATTTGAGCCAGGTGTGGTGGTGCACACTTGTAATCTCAGTACGTGGGAGGCTGAGACAGGAGGATACGGGTTCGCGACCAGTCTCAGCAACTTAGGCCCTCCGCAACTTAGTGAGACCCTGTTTGAAAATAAAGAATAAAAAATAGGGCTGGGGGTGTAGCTTGAAGGTAGAATGCCTCTGGGTTCAATCCCCAGTACCACAAAAAATAATTATATTTGAAAATATGTAACATATTTTTCTTTATCCATGTAATACTTTGTGTGAAATAATTAATATATTAAATAATTAACATATACTAAAACATTCTTAATGTATTTATATTATTTACATTTTCCAACTGGTTTTGCTGAAATATTTTGTGTGTATCAGCAATCTTATATTTGAACACTTAATATGTTCAAAACTCCATGCTCCAGAATGAGTAGCAATAATAGAATTATAATTTGGCACCTATGAAAAATGTGTCCAAGTAATTAGCAGTGTGATTTTATAGAAAATATATTGCCTTTAAGTATTATAGAAAATATTATATAAAATATCAGTTTTATACTATTAAAACCAACATTTAAAAAAACTAGTGTAAAAGGAAGATAGAAATAAAGCAGTATGTAAAAACTCAATAATGTGGCTCTTTTTTTAGGGAAAGATGGCTAATAGATTTAAAAGTAGCCAATCACACAAAATGAAGGGTCATATGTTTTCACTAATATGCGCAACGTAGGGAGTAGTGGGGACACAAAAGGGACTCCAATGACAATGGAGAACCCTCAGAGGTGCAAGGGAAGGGATACAAGGGAAGGGGAAGGGTAAGAAAGTAGTGAATCCATGGAATTACTGTCATAAACAATGTGTATATGTGAGATTATACCAACATCATTCTCAGTGCTACATGTGGGGGTGAGGCGGGGGGGAGAAGCGGGGGGAGGGACACCAAGAGCTGTGTGCATGTATGTTAACACCAAACTGATACTCATTGTGATGTGAGACTACAATGCACCAATAAAAACATAAAAAAATAGTATTAGCTGTTGGATATTGACCATATTGATTGAATTAGGATATTTAAAATGATAAATTAGATACTTTCCTCTCTACCCCATGTTCAACTTTCTCAGCACACATAGAATTCAAAATGACAACACCATGAGGCACAAGTGGAAATATTAAAGAAACATTTGAAATAACAAAAGAGAATGGGAGATATGAGTGTAGTCATTCATGAAAACAGCTCCTCCAGGATTGAAGATTTTGGATTGTGGGATAAGCTTACCTTTACAAAATGGGAGCCAGACATTTGTGGCTGGTCCCAGAGCAGTGAAACAATGTGGCCAGCAAAGGAGAGGAGAAAGAGAAAGGCCTGGTCAAGATTAGGAGGCAGCCTTTGGTGTCAGGTTTCTCCGAATATGGCCTTGTACAAATTGCTCAACTTCTTTGCATGCTCTGCCATCGCCATTCTTGGGATAATATTAGGAACCCCCAAGGAGTTGTGATTAGGCTGAAATGATTTAATAGATACAATGGTACTCAGAACAGCGTCAGGTTCATGGGAATAGCTCATGAAATCTCCATTACACAGAAAAATTGATAAAAACTTCAAAAATGAGGAAATATATCTAATAAAGTTAGCAGACAGGGAAAAAAAACATTCTTTTCAAGATTGTTTTTCATTAACTTTTGAGCTATACACACTTTTCCTTTTTGCAAAAGAAGCATGAAAACAACGTAAGTGACAATGGCAAGTAAAGGTGGGAGGGTAGGAGTACAATAATTTCAGCATATAAGACAGTAAGGAAGAATGTTCACAGAAATTTTTTTTCTATTTATTTCTATAACACTGTTTAGTCAATTCTATTAAAACAGAGTACTGTAATTCTTCATCTTGTTTGGTGCTTCTTTGACAATATTACCAAAATCTCTTGGTTATGGCTTGGAGGACCTACTAATCAAACTGGATACATACTGACATGATAAATATACTTGATATTCTGAAAATTCATCCTTCTCTTGTTTATGGCAACTGATTCATGTTATAAAATTCATCAATCATCTGTCTAACAAAAATATCAAACCAACAAACATTTCTTGCATAAACATGATGGATAAGACATTGAAAAATCTGCTATGAAAAAGACAATTTTGCATTTAATCATTGTCAAGAATGTATAATTCTGTGGGGAAGATAAAATAAACTATGTGCATACTAAATAACCATAGCCCTTTTAGTTAAGAAGTTGGCAATAATGAGGTATCTTAAGCATATATTACAATATATGAAGGAATGGTTAAAGAAGGGGAAAGAAAAGAATAAACTACTTCATGTCTCCAAGTATGTTCAAGATAATTTTGACAGAGTAGGTGGGTCTCAGTTTAGCCCCAGAAGTGGGATTTGGCCTAAGGACACAGAGAAGATAAATGCAGATGGTCCAGGTGATAATCTAAAATAAAAATGATTATTAATTATGTATTTTCTAGAGGTATTTTGCCAAAAATAATCTCATCTAATTTTCCAATAAAAGAAAGCCCCACTTGCACTTTGAAATTGAAATTGACTCACTCCTCATCCAAGTTACAATTTATTTCATATTGCCTTTAATTTGTCTACAATTATTATTAAGTCAAAAAATTGCCAATTTGGAAATAAATAACACATAGATAGTTGTCTGCAAAATGCTAAAAAGCTAAAACACATATTTCAATGTACTGGTTATTTAAACCTGATCTTTGCTAAACCTCCTCTTCAAATGATCCTGGTAAAACTTAGCTATTGTCATCATAGACTAGAGCTTTTCCAAGTGAAAATAATAATTGTCTTCCTGATGTATAGACTACTAAAATGGGTTGCTGATGATGACATTTTTGAACTTGTTACAATCTGAAATTAGAAAAAATGTTTCTATTTTACTTTAAATCTAATCAAACATAAACTCATTTAGCACTGTCAAAGTCTCATTATTTGGCTTGTCAGAGAAAAAAACTGGTGATTACCACCAAATACATTTGTATATTTTAATTGCTATTTATCTCCAAAGCTTCAACTCTGTATAGAAACAAAGGAAAGCAATTAAAATATCAGTAGAGGTTGGCAGAGCAGAGTAAATAGCTATTGTCAGCCTTAAATGATCAACCACAGTCAGTTAATAGGAAAATGTGTTCAGGGTCCAATCAGTATGTGACAGGAATGAATAATAATTTTCCCCACGAATTAAAATTACAGAGAAATTTCTGTTTTGTGTTTTAAATTTATCTGTATGCAACTTGAAACTCGTGTGTGTGTGTGTGTGTGTGTGTGTGTGTGTGCACATGTCTATGTGTATACATACATAGCTGCACATACATTCTTTACTATTTGCTGCTCCTTAATCATTTTAGGTACTTTATTTGAGTAGTCACTGTTTAAATAGGAACTTTGAACCCCCCATGTGTACATTTACAATGTTCAGAGATGAAAATGAAGTTATAGCAAAGAGGTGATGTGATTACATCTTTGTCTCCTAGAAAATACTTGTGTCTCTGAAGCCAGTTGATGTCTCTTAGAGAATGCAACTGCGTGGCCACCTTTCCTCATTTTCAAAGGTCAGGGCTTGCTAATGGAAAATTCAACCTGTATATTTAACATGATCCCGGGCTGGTTGAGCAGTGAATACCAGTACATGAATAACTGGGAAGATAACAAGATAGTGGATGAAATGTGTTATGAAATAATGCTATGGTGACATAAAACCAGTCTGTTATCACAATGAAAATATAGGTCCTGTGCCTATTCATTTGTGGGTCTTTTAGAGCACTTTGAATATTTCAGTTTTTAATGCAAATTTAAAACTTTTGCAGTTTAAATGTTAAGGAGTGAATCGGTATAGTAAACTAGATGAATTACTAATGCTGATGTCCCCTATGCCTTGCTTCTCTACCTTCCTGGTTACCTGTTGCAATTGGATAATATCTTTAGTCAATCCTGAAATGGAATTGGATTATTTAGGATAATAGAAAAAATTAAAACTTATTTATTGAAAACACATTCAATGATGAGTTCAGAGACAGAGAATCTTTTACTTACATTGAATGAATAAAGCAGATATGTGTGTCTAGATCCCACCTGCAATACAGCTACCATGCAAATAAGAAATCCTTCATTATAGCATCACAGCAATGGTTTACTGCAAAAACAATTCAAAATATTTTACAAGAATGGATTCCATTCTTTTGCGTATGCATATCTATGTTTATAGCTGCACAATTCACAACTGCCAAACTGTGGAACCAACCGAGATGTCCATCAACAGATAAATGGATTACAAAACTATGGGATATGTATACAATGGAATTTTACTCAGCCATAAAGAACAAAATTATGTCATTTGCAGACAAATGGATGGAACTAGAGAACATTATGCTAAGTGAGATTAGTCAGTCACAAAAAGTGAAAAGTCGGATGTAAACTAACTTTCTTTCTTTCTTTCTTTCTTTCTTTCTTTCTTTCTTTCTTTCTTCCTTCCTTCCTTCCTTCCTTCCCTTCCCTTCCCTTCCCTTCCCTTCCCTTCCCTTTCCTTTCTTTTCTTTTCTTTTCTTACTGGGAGTTGAACCCAAGGGAATTCTTCCTGAGCTTCATCCCCAGCTTTTTTAAAAAAATTTTGAAACATGGTCTTGGTAAGCTGCTAAGGGTCTCACTAAGTTGCTGAGACTAGCTTCAAACCTGAGATTCTTCTGTCCCAACATCCCAACTCTTAGAATTACAGGCACATGCCACAATGTCTGGCAAGTGAGCACATATTTGGCTTTAGTTGTTACTTACATATGAGACGGTTTTAAGGAGGCAAGAAATTAATTTTTCAGGTGAGCACAATTTTAAGAGGTGCTAAGAACAGATTCATTCATGTTTAAATGTACTCATGTATGTATGAAACAAAGGTATCTCAAGAACCAGAGATATTTCCCTCATGTTTCTAAGGAATAATTATGATTTATGATATAATTCAAGATGATATAATGTAATATATAACATTATGGACAATGCTCAGGAAATTATTCTTAGTTTCAAATTGTTAATTAATTCTATAGAGCTTTCTCAAAATAATTACTAGAGAACATGGGAAATCAGATGCAATTAAACAAAAACAAATTATGTCCACATCATACCAATGCTCTGGTTAATTCCATGTTTAAAATTATGTGTAGTCATGAGTTCTAGGTTTCTGGACATCAGAGAACAGTACTATTGATTGCTGAAAACTAAGGGTCTCAATAAGGAGGCTAAAAGGAGACATAGAAAAACATCAAAACTGAATTTAGGCTCTGCAATCACAACCATTGTTAAAGGAAACAGAAATGCTTTTATTATATTTACTTGTTTCTGTTTATTTGTTGCCTTACCTTCCTTTAAATGCTATACCCTCCCAATTACATTTTCTTCATTTAGTTGTGCCTTATTTATATTTTTACTTGTGTTTTATTTACAGAATTGGTATTTTCTTTTCCTATGTATTTTTATCTTATTTTATTACAATTAAAAATTCCTTTTGCTCTTTTAACTAACACTGTTTATTTTATATTTTCTCTATTGACTAAGAGACAAAAAAAATCCAAACATTGTCAAAGATCTTCTTTAGTTTAAACATATTACCTCGAAAAAGTCAAAACACTGTATATTCCTTATTTTTCTCATTTTACCTTGAGTGAAATGATACACTTTCATGGAACGCTTTTGCTTCATGGACGTTTGCTTGAAAAAATACTACATTTCAGAGTAAATTACTGCATATCATAGAGTTAATCCTCCATAAATGTATTTATGTTAGCTATGTTTTTGATAATAATTGAGTAAACATAAATTTAAGATTTAATAGTATTTGACAAATAACTGGAAAGTAGCTAATTATGTTGCTAGATTAGAAAAACAATGTTAAATATGTGCAAGAATCACTATTAGCATGATCTTTGAAAGTTAAAGAATCTACCAAGAATATATGACTAACCAAGAGGCCACTTACCATCTTACAAATGTGGATTGTAATAATACCATGAGTCTTACTAAGATTACCTTTGTAAAGTAACTTTTCAATTCACTACAGCACATACTAAAAATATTATCAAATTCTTTAACACATATATTATATGGCTACAAAAAATATATCTTGAAGTATTTTTAAAGCAGACAGAACTAAATTTATTTCATTCGTTAAAAATAATCTGTAGCAATTACAATAAAGTAAAGCATCAAGAGAACATTCAGCTTTGACCAATGGAACTTGCTAGTTTGCAAAATAAAGAAAAAAAAGAAAATAAGGTCCTTGTTAAATATCTGGCAGTATAACTGAATAACTGATGTTATGATTTAAAAGCTGAGAAAATCTTAAATGGAGGCTTATCTAAAGATATTTAATGTGATGATAGTTCTTTTTGATCTGCGATTGTTCTGACATTGGAATGCTAGGTAAATGCCCCTCTTGCAAATATCTCATCTGCCACATCTTTAGAGTGCTATTTATTTTTAGTTTTCCCTCCAGGCTTAAAACAAGTCTGCAAAACACATGTTATCCAGACATTTTGTGTTAGTTGACCCTGACATCTTTTCCCTCAGCAATTTAATTAGTCATGAAGAAAACTGCAAGCCCTCGAATTGAGCCTTTGTAAAATAAAAGCAAATCTGAATTGAAACAGAAAAAGCAATCAGTCCATTTCAGCACAAATTCAAAAAGGGCAGTAAGTGAATATTACAGCTTTGCAATGAGAGCCACCCTGAACAAAAAGCTCAGCTATTGGAAGAGTCATAATTTATATTCTGAACTCTTTCTAGGAGTTTGTCTATAGAGCAGGATTTCCATGCATTGTATGTCTCAATATGGAGTACTGAGACACGGGGATTGAACCCAGAGGCGTTCTAACTCTGAACTATACCCCCAGTCCTTTTTATTTTTGGTTTTGAAACAGAGTCTCACTAGGTTGCTGAGAGTCTTGCTAAATTGCTGAGGCTGGTCTCAAACCTGTGATCCTCCTGTCTCGGCCTCCCAAGTACTGGGATTACAGGCATGTTCCACCATGCCTGGATTTTTAACCTATAATCAGTAGTGGTGAATTTTTCACTCATTAGTGCCATAATTATTGGCAGATGTTTTTGAGATCCAAGCATATTATACCCACCAAAATGCTGTTTAAACTTGGTACTACATCTCGGTGATTAGCTTCTAAAGTCTGTATTTTTAGTCTTGATTTTCTATCTATATTCTTGCTTCAAATTGAATTACTCACCTCCTCTATTTTCTTTTTGTCTGTCTGACTTTTATTAAAGTCAGAAGGTATTAGTTTCCTCTAATGTAGGTGAGTTTTACATTTCCATGTTAACTTTCTTCTTATACAATTTCACCTTTACCTACCAACATGTTTTTATTGCTTTTATTGGTGCATTGTCATTATACGTCATAGTGAGGTTCAAAGTGATACACACATATATTCATAAAGAACTTGTGTATTGCTTTTCACATCCCACCCAACTCTCCCCACCTCCCTCCCCTTTCATGTAAGTGAGATTGGTAGTGCTACCTTCATAAGTGATACCTTCATGTATATACAGCATTATTTGAACTCTTTTTTTCTTCACCCCACCTATTTCCATCGCCCATCTTTCTCCCCAAACCCCTTCCCCTATTCTCCTGTTCTCTCTCTCTTCCTTTATCTGAAATCCATTTTGTTTCCTACTTTCTCTCTGGCTTCCACATATGAGATAAAACACATGACCCTTGATTTTCTGAGACTGGTGATATCATTCAGCATAATATTCTCTAATACCATCTATTTTCCTGTGAAGGGCATAATTTTGTTCTTCTTTATACTTGAGTAGAATTCTATTGTGTGTATATACCACATTTTCTTTATCCATTCATCTGTTAATGCACACCTAGGTTGGTTCCATAATTTAGCCATTATGAATTGTGCTGCTATAATCATGGATATGCATGTATCACCATGATTTTCATTTTCTCTGATAAAAGATTGATTGCTTTAGTAAATTGATGGGTTATATTCTCACTCTTTCACAGTTAGTTGGCTTATAAAAAACTGAAAATGTTGAAATGTGATAACTTGCTAAAGTTTTTTTTCTTCTGAATTTTTCTTTTTACATTATCTTTCTTTTTAACTCAGTAGGAACATCAACAAACACACTGCCCTATACTCGGAGAGGTTGGGTGTGTTTATGATGGATGATCACAAGTTTTTATTTTATGCTATATTTATGAATAAGGAAAACTCCCTTATTGTTAAGTCATACAACATATAGATCTGCTATTAAGGATTTCAAGACTTCCATCTTTTCTTCTGCTACACACACTTCCAAATGCTCCCCCCAATCCCAATAGCATAAAGAAAAGACAGTGATCTATTTTAATTGTTTTGGTTGACAGAACAGGTTACAAAGGACATTTAAAATTGGTAATCACATTGATACCTTATGAAGCATGTATTGAACATCTTTTTAATTCCCAAAGAACCTTAGTATTTTGGAAGAACAATAACATCCTACACTTTTCACCAAATACTCAAATTTTATGAAATATTTACTTGCACTACTTGCTAACAAAAACTTTAATTATATAAGTAGTACATAACATTCTATGAAGGAATTCACAATTAAGGATAATTTTAGGCAAGTAATAAAGGCACACAGTAAGTTTCATTAAACAGATGACTACTTTTTACTATAAATGAGTTAGCGAAAATATGCTTCAATACCTGTCTAACTTAACATCCCCATAAAGAAACACTTATTCATATAGATTTGCATCTATTTTATTTTAAAAATCTGTACACAAATTTCATTAGATCTTTTTTGATTACCTTTTCTCTGACCTATTTAATGCTATTTTATGAAATCAGATACATAGTTGAACTTATCCACTTGATAAAGATGTGATCCAATACCAAGATTTGTGAGATGTTGAAACCGGTCACTTATTCATGAAACACATGAGCTTTACCAACCCTTTACTGATATCAAATTAATGAGAAAAATTATAAAATTTTAGTTGATATTGACCTAGAGATTATGCAATACATAGTTTTTCCTTGCAGCAAATTTAACTTTGAGGAGCAAATATATGAGAAAAGTATGGCTAGATGGTTCTATAGAAAAAGAAAAGAAATATATAGAAAAAAATGAGTCCCTGAGAAAAGCAAATGCAAACTTAAAACATGCTTGCCATTACTTATAATTTAATAATTGCATTTATTTTACATGTAATAGCCATATACAATTTCTGTCATAGTTGAAATTTCTAGATGTTCTAGGTCATTTAAGAAGCCTATATTATTTGCAAAGAATTGCAAAGAATGTCAAAGCTAATTTGCTATTAATTTTTATTTTTCTTGGGGCTGGGTGTGAGTAGTGAGACCACTTGCCCAGCATCCATAAGACCCTTGGTTCCATACTCAGCACCACAAACAAAACAAAAAAAAAAGAAAAAGAAAAAAGGAAAGTTTATTTCTCTCAATGTTTAACGCAAACTGTCAACTTGTAATAAGTGGAAATTTTAATGATACATTAGCCTTTTACATTTGCCCATATTTCCCCCTTCACATTTTATTGCTACTTTTGTAGAGGAGAACATTTATTTCATTTTATTTCTTTAATCTATATTCTCTTTGTTACTCCTCATATCTTATAATATCCATGAGAATTTGCATCCTATGATTTACTTAATATCTTGTGTCATTTTGCAGGTATCTTTGCTGACCAGAAATTCCCAAGTCTTGCTCAGTACACCCTTCCCCCTGCTCCCCTAAATGTCCTCATTTTCTTGTCTAAGACTTCCCATAAGTCCCTTGCTTATCACACCCCTCCACTGATGACAAGATCCCATTGTCCTGCTTAACCCCACTGTCACAACCCCCCTTGGCAATGGTTAACCATCACTCCCTGCCCTGTGGAATCTCCCCTTAACAACCTCCTTTGGTAACAGCCAACTACCACTCCCTCTCCCAGTAGATTTTCTCCTTAAACAACCTGTATAAACTTCTAGTCTGTAAGCAGATGCAGGGGGCTCCATCTTTCACTGGGGACCCTCCTCTGCAGGTTTTATGCTGTCGAGCCTTCTTCTGCCTCCTTTCTTCCTGATCATTTAACCTTATCCCAAAATTTCCTTTCAAATCACCTATAATCACATATAATTTTTTTTTAGATTTGTGCCTCTAGCCTTTCTGGCAGCTCTGTTACATTTTATGTATTTTGTATATAATTGGGATTATTAATAGAATATTAAGCTTTGTATCCTCATTTCCCATTCTATAAAAAATTTTTTAATAAAAAACACACACAGTTTAGAATATACATAATTTAGTGCCAGGTGATGAATCTCATTTTCCTTCTTTTCATTCCATTAGATAAAACGGCTTCCCTTCGAGTAACTTCCGTTAGAACATTTCTTTATCTTGTCAATGCATATGTATAAGTTCTGACCTTTTATTACATGAAGTTATTTAAGATAATTTCAAAGTAGGTGATTATTTTTTATTGGTTGTTTGTAAATTTACATCAATTTGAGGTTCAGAGTGATAGAAACATACCTGCACACACTTGTGTTCCCCTCTGGATCCCAGCAGGTGGTATAAGAAGCTGACTTTCACAGCAGGCATCTGCCTGACAGAGTTATATCATTGTTCTTTCCAAAGTAATTAATTGACAAATTGTAAAGTGTGAGAGAGAGACGGATCTCTGTCTTCCTCTTATTATGTGGGCACTAATCAAGACAGGAGAATCCCATCCTTAAGATGTAGTCTAAGTCTAATTACCTCCCAAAGGCCCTATCTCCAAATACCATCACACTAGGGTTAAGATTTCAATATAGGAATTTCTCAGAGGAGAAAAACATTCAGTCCATACTTCAGGAGATCAAAACCAAGTTTCTAAAATTTGCAAAAGTTACAATGGAACACATTTTAAAATCCATAACTATCTACTTTATCAATTTGGGATATGTAGAAGATATCCAAATTTGGAAATAGGTTTTGGGTGAGAAAACAAGACTTTGATATGACACTTGCTTTTATAAGTCTTAATATTTTAATGTTAGTTATTTACTATTAACTTATATTCTATTTAGAAAAAATGTTAAAAAATATGATCTGGAAGTATTATATGTAATAGTGCTTAGATTATTAAAAGTTAGAAAATAATTTTGTAATCTAGGAGTTTTGTAGTACATGCTAAAAATTTTCTGAAAACTAGCAAAACAGAAATACATGATTTAAATAATTTTCAAATATATATTCCATTCTAAAAGTAAGTTCATATTTTTGCTTGTTTCCAAAGAGTTTTAATACATTCAGTATTTCTAAGATCTATATTCTCTCACCAGGTTTTCAAGTATTTTGAGAATTGAAATTTGTTACCTTTTAACAATAACATCTACCAATTACTACAAAACTGGAAGGTCTGAAGGGAAATACTAAATATCCAGAAAACCAAACTACATTTCAAACATTAATTTTCACCATTGGTATTCTAGTTTCCAGTTCATTTTATTTTTAAATTAGCAAGTTGTTTCATTTTTAGTACACAAGTTCTGTCCAGTTCTATAATCATTTTATTAAGAATTATCTTTGTGCTTTTCTTTAGTTATCTCTGCTACTTTGTCTGATTATTTTTCTTGTTAGCCTTCTACAAATTTATAACATAGAGTTAAGTGGCATCCATGTTTCTTAGTTCACCATGCTGATGAGAAGGGCCTCTTTAGGGGCAAAGGAGCAGAAAGCCACCAATATTGGGTTTCTGCTTTAGTAAAATATAGCAGCGTTGCCCAGGGATATAACTGAAATAAAAGGGATGAAGAATTCAGAGCTAACAGTAATGAAGCGTCAGTGGTGGTGTACACAGCTACATTATGAGCTAGTTCCTGGGAGAAAGTCCATTTTAGGAAAATAATTTTATCCAGTTATAACCTTGTGTTTATCAACCTACTTTTAAATATTAAGTCAGTGTAGAGGATTGGAAATAATAATGGGTTTAGTTTTAGGAAGTTCAGCAATTTCTATTAACCCCAAAAATATAATGTGTCTTTGAGATACTCATCTATAAAATGGGAAATAGAAGATTAGTTACTTTATAGGAATTTTGTGAATTTTAAGTAGGCGATGAATGAAATCCTTGTTACAATGTTTGACATGTAGTAATCCCTCTATAAATGTTACCTGATCTTAGTCATGTTTTATAAACTATTACTGAAGTCTATATTTTCCATTTCTGCTCTTAAAACCTTGTCCAAGTCACAGAACACTTTGAACCAAACTATTTTAAAAGCCTACTAAAACTGCTTCTCACTCTTCCCAAACACAAAGCCCTTTATCTCTCTACTTTATAGGTGGAATGTTTATTTTAAAGTTGTAATTCTGATTCTCTCACTCCTCTGTTTAAAAATAGATGTCTCCTACTGTCCTGATGGTAAAGCACCAAATGTGGCCTATAAGACAACGAATCACCTTTCCTAAATACCCAGTCTATTTTTTGCCATCATAAAACCCTCATACTCTTATTTTCACCGATGCTTTTAAGCTTTTGCTGTTATTTCAATATCATGCTCTTTCTTGTAGTGGTCTTCTAACAGTTTACTCACCCAAAACTTGGGATTTGCTCCCTCATTCCATCTCTGCACTCCTGTTTAGACTTCATGTTCAAATATCATTTAGCCAATTAGTTCCTGAACACTTAGGCCCCACTTCCAAGCTAGTCTATGTACCTAATTATCTTCTCCAAAACAACTCTATATGCCCTTTGCAATATTTATCCTACTAGTATTTACCTGTTCAATATATATATATATATATATATATATATATATATATATATATATCTTCATTCTTAGTCATGTGCTTTACTTTGGCCAGTGGAATGATCAGTAGATAGGTAAATACATAATTCTTACATACATAGTTGGACTTGTCCTGTTGCATTTGTGTCTTTCATCATGACAAGATCTTGAATTATTATGCCATTAGTTCTAAGATATGAGTAACATGTGGAGCATGTGGGAGCCCAACCCAAGGCTTGGAACCAACCTCTGAAATGCCCAAGGCAACATCAGCTGAATCCCAGGTGACCAGCAGAGAAAAAGAAGCAAATGCTTATTGTAGTATGCCAATAATTCTGGTGTGGTTTATTGTGCAAAACTGTGCTTACCTATCTACCTAAAGTGTTGGGTTCAAAGAAGAACAATCATGGTTAGGCAACTGCAATAGTATATTAGAAATATATTAAACCCAAAAGAAATTTCCCCTGAAGAAAGTTAGAATTCTCTAGCAGCACATGTATACCAATATTTATATTATTGGGTATTATTTACACCAAATAATGGCCTGTAAAATGCTATAGGGATACATGTATACCTATAGTTATAGAAAAATTATGGAACCAACCTAGGTGTTTATCAACAGATAAATGGATAAGGAAAATATATATGCACACAATAGAATTTTACTCAGCTATAAAGAAGGACAAAATTAGGTCATTTGCAGAAATATAGATGGGAAAAGAGAAAATTACGCTAAGTGAGATCAGTCAGTCTCAGGATGTACAGTATTATATGTTTTCTCTCCTATGTGGAAACTAGAGAGAAAATAGGAAACATAAGGGACTTTAATGTGGAGAGAGACCAATAGAATAGTGGGGGGTAGGGGAAATTTGGGGAGGGGAAAAGGCAGATTGAGGAAGCAAATAGTTTAAGTAATACTATGGCAATATATGAAGTTATTACTACCAATTTCACTAATGTGTATGGGGAGAGAAAAGGGGGAAGGTGAGTGGACTGTAGAAGGAAATACATCAAGAGCTGTGTGTATTTATATTTATATCACAGGGAACCTCACTGTGATGTATAATTGCAATGCACTAAAAGTATAAAGAAAGAAGAAATCACATATCGCGAGAAGAATACATTACATACCTCTTTCTGGACCAATTTGCCTGTTTTTCCCAGTGCAACCTCATAACCTAGAATTAAAGACAAAATTGATCATGGAAAGAATACCATGATACCAGAAAGATCTTACTGCTCTGGTTGTATTAGTCCTGGGTGCTATGTGTATCTGATATTAGGTAAACCCAATAATGTGCTGAGTTTTTCCATTCTTGTGGATGTATTCAGGACAGGATTTTATACAAGAAAAACACAATGTATGATTTTACATCTTAAGTACAATTAGGCTGGCATATATTCCATGTAAAAATCCTAGGGTTTATAAAGAATCTACTTCCATATTAAAAAAAAAAAGTTAGTGTTTGTACTGGCTTAACAGTCACATAACGGTGCTAAGCCCTTGTGTTATAATTTAATTGAATAAGCCCTATTTCCCTATTCTATACTCAAGAGTTTATTTTATTGGTTTGATGCTTATTTTTTTGAGCTGCATAAAACTTTTTAATTTCTTTTAGTATACATAACCTTGCTATATTTATCCCATTGTTTTAGGCCATTTTGTCTTTTTAGGTTTGTGCATGTGATATGTATGTGCACATGTGTGTGCATGTATTAGTATTAATATAAATTGTATCATTCATTATAGTTGTGGTTACTTTTCAATATTTCATCCAAATATTTGATAAGTATGACACCTTGGTTCCTTACTACATTATTTCATAAATCACTAAACTAAATAAATATATGAAGCTCTCTAATACATATCAGCACCTCAGATTTATTAAATATTTTTATAAAATATTTAAATAATTAAATATTTAATTCTACTTTGTTGCACTAGCCTGTTGTCTGGTATTGGTGTTTATACATATTTGTCAGTCAGTATTAATTCTTTGAGGGAATGTACTTTCTCTAAAAGTAAATTATCCTGTTAGACTCTTCATTGTTACAATTAAATTTAAAGAATTTCTTCTAGTATGTATGTAAAATATGTTGCTAGATCATTCTCATAGTTTCCATGTAGTCAGGCTGTATATAATGAAGAAAATGGAAATGTAATCATCATAACAATGCACATAATATGAGTCCTCAGAAGATTCATAGTAAAGTCCACAGCCATTTTCTAATTTTCACTTTAAACATTTAATTCTGTCGTATTTCTGTACAACTAAAACCACTTCAGAAAAAATAAAATAATAAAATATAAAAATATTCTGAATGAACCAGTTTCCCTTTTCCTGTCCTATAATGACAACTTAGAATGCTGAGGACAGTGGCTCTAAAGTCTCTTCTATGTTTATCATGAAGGATTGAAAAGGGAAAGAGAATATTCCAACCGATTCTTACTAACGAGGATACACTTGTGATTTTTAGTTCAATAAAAAGAGATGCAATTTTTTAATAATATTACATTGTTCCTTATACTTGAGTAAAATTTAACAAAGGAGTAAATTGTATTTAACTGATGTGTACTTACATCATATAATTGCTTTTTTACTTAATTGATTCATGTCCATTGATATACTGTCCCTCATAAAATATGGACTGATTATCTAATCTCATAAAATATTGTTTTGTGAATTCATTAAAAAGCTTTAATGAATTAAACTATATATGAACAAAGACCTATTTTTTATAAACTTCTCTTCGAATGCTACAGGAGAGATTTGTTTTCTATTGAGCCTCCCTATTAATTTTTTTCTTAAAATTTGAAATCCTGCCATGTAGTCCTTGATAGTAATGATCAAAATCAAAATCCCAGCTGGGCGTGGTGGTGCACGCTTGCAATCCCAGTACTTTGGGAGGCGGAGACCAGAGGATCCGGGTTCGCGGCCAACCTCAACGCGCATGCGCGCGCGTGATCTATATATCTCTTTCTCTCTCCTCTCCTCTCTCTCTCTCTCTCTCTCTCTCTCTCTATCTAGTGAGGCTCTCTGCAACTTCATGAGACCCGGTTTCAAAAATAAAGCATAAAAAAATAGGGCTGGGGGCGTAGCGCGGAGGTAGAACGCCCCTGCATTCAATCCCCGGTACCGAAAAAAAAAAAATCCCACCATTAAAAGCCAGGCCTGGCCTGTAATCCCAGTACCTGGGACACTGAGACAGGAGGATCACAGGTTCGAAGCCAGCTTCCACAGTTTAACAAGGCTCTTAACAATTTAGCCAAACCTAATTTCCAAATAAAAATAAAAAGGGCTGGGTGTATAGCTCAGAGGTAGAATGCCACAGGGCTCAATCCCTAGCACCACAATAAATAAATAAATAAATAAATAAATAACCTACCGTTAAAGACTTGAAAACACATGAATAGATGCTGGTTTCTTGCAGTCTACCTCACTGTTACACACTTCATAAATATATGGTATAAATATTTCCTCCTAGTAAAAGTGATGATAGAGAATGTTTTCCACACAGAAATTGAATACTAGTATTTTAGGAAGAGATAATGAAATACATCATGTGTTCGTAACCATCCTTCCAAATTTGTGAAGGAAACTGCAAATGGAAGAAACCAGATTTCACACTCTAAAAATATGACTGACTTGCATTTTTGGAGGTTGCTAATGTTCCTAGTTTGTTACTTATATTTTCAAGTTCGTTTTCAAGTATAGCAATTATTAACATCAGGGAATTGACTTAAATTTTGGTTTGTCTCAAAAGGCTTATCTGAAATTCTTTAATATTCATTTCACAAAGCAAAAAGAATTAAAGAATACCATGAAACAGCATGGTGCCTTTGAAAGAAAGACAGCACCCTGGGAACTCAGATTTCTGCAAAACATGATCATGGGTTAGCTAGATCCAATTAAAATGAAGCCTTTGAATACAGGTTAACCCAGTCTCAAAAGAACAGCATGCCCTATATAGACATAGTTACAAAAATTGGAAAGAAAAATAAGAGAAATTGTAACTGGAAAAAAAATTAGAAAATGTGTAAGAAAGTACATAGTAATTTGACAAGTTCAAACTACATTTCAAATATGTTTAAATTATGTAGTGATTTGTATTCAGGTTCCTAAAATGTTCATAAATTGTTTGAAATTGCTTATAAATTAAAAATGCATATGCATGAGAGAATGTTGGAAACTCGGATCTGGTTAAAGGATCACAGTGCTATAGAAAACCCCATACAATTCCCACTCTATAGACTATCTGTGCCCAAAAGTCAAATATTTATTTTGCATGAGAGAGAAACCCAATACTCCTATCAGCATTATAGCTTACTAAAATAAATTAATTTCCTTAGAAGATTTTATCCTGAGAGGAGAACAGAAGGTTCATCTTGCAGTGACATGTTCATCCTTCTCATTTGTACATTTAGAGCCCACTGGAAAGCTTTTCAATGGTTATGTCTATCTCCAAATCATTGCATAGAATACATCAGATGTCTCTTATGAATCAACACTAAAAGGACCACTGATAAAAGCATACTGTTAAGAAATCATGTGAAATACAACTTTATGCATTTTCCAACCAAAGGAAACAACAGAAATAATATTCTTCCTTTGTACAAGCTCTTAATCTACCATATAGCAAACACAGAATGACTGCTATTTCAATAACATTATCAAGAAGACTATTTCAGAAATAAGTATAAGATCAATATTATCAACACTGTGCTTTGTTGTACTGTATATTTCAACTTTGTGCTATTGACTACTGACAAAATAATCTATTATATTAATATGGAATTTCACATTTAGGAAAAACTATATTTTTACAATTGTGAAAAAAGTCCTTGGAATATACAATGTTGTGCCTATAAAATTTTGCTAAATTAATGAAAAATGGTTAGAGGACATCATTTAGATTTCTAAGTTTAGGAAGAAAGCAAAAAATGATACATTAATTAGAGAAAAAATTTTCTTTTGACTATGTTAAGAATAAGAGATACAATAGAAAGTAGTTATTAAATTTCAATTATTAGAAAATATTATTGAGTGAAGCAAATTAACTCTGTTTAAGATAAGAAAAAGTATTAAAATTTTATAATGTATTATCAAATTATGTTGAAAATATGAAAAAAATTAATAATAAAACTGATTATATTCTATGACAAAATTGGAGTTGTCACAATGTTTGTCCTAGCATTTCCTCATTTTTCTGTTTTGTTTTTTTGTTTGTTTGTTGATTCTGTTCTATTAATCTATAAGTCTAGCCTTTAATGTAATAAAGTAGGTATGATAAATTTATGCTAAGTCTGTCTATTAGGTAGCATGTGTCCTCCAATTTTATATTGTTTTTTAAATAAAATTGTATACATTAAAATGCTTTTGTGCTGAGCGTGGTGGTGCACGCTTGTAATCCCAGTACTTGGGAGGCTGAGACAGGAGGATCTCTGGTTTGTGGCCAGCCTCAGCTACTTAGCGAGGCCCTCTGCAACTTAGTAAAACCCTGTTTCAAAATAAAAAAAAAATAAAAAATAGGGCTGGGGATGTAGCTCGGAGATAGAATGTCCCTGGGTTCAATTCCCAGTACTGAAAAAAAAAAATGCTTTTGTATTACACATTTTAGAATAGTTTCTCTAATTCTATGAAAAATCCTTGCTGGTTTTTTGATATAAGTTGCACTGAGCTATAGATTATGTTAGGGAAAATTGACATCTTTACAAGGTTGAGTCTTCCTACTCATAAAAATCTTATATCTCTTACTTAGTTTTTATTTTTATTTATTTCATTAACATATTATTTTCAGCACACATATATTACACATGATTTGTAATTTTAATTTTTAAAAATATGGGTATTCATAAATGCTACTGCTTTATTTGCCTGAGCTTCCAAATGTTAATCATTAATATATAGAAATATGTTTGAAATTTTTATATGCAATTATATCCTACAACCTTGATCTAATAACTAAACTGCTAAAATAATATATTAAACATAAAATGTCCACCAATAATTAGACATAGAGAATTATGTAGAGAATTTATAATTTTTTGTTTATAGTTGAATCATTTAGTAGAAAAATAACCAGTAAGTTTGAGAAACTTTGAACTAAAAGTACAAGATAATGAATATAAAGCACTGGAAATATTAGTTGTAAATTTTGGATAAAATTTCCAATCTGTGTTTTGAAGATCTTAAAAATATATATATTAATGTTCTTGTCTGATTTATGCCTAAATATTTTTTGTCTTATACATCGGTGTACTCTAAAGAAATTTCAGCAGCTAACCTTGATACATAACTATTTTTCACTGCTAAATGAGGAAGTGTATCTTTCAGAGTTTAGGGATGGAAAACATTTCCATTCCTAACTTATTACTAGTTTAAATCTGACCTAAACATGTTTTTATCCTGTGTATTAAATTAGGTAAAAAAATAAAAATAAACATGAACACCTTCAGGAGCTTATTAGTAAGACTCCAGGTTTTAGGATTTGTAGCAGGAAATGATTTTTCTTTATAAATTGATGGATCTTTGAATAGCCACATAAGGTAGAGGTAGAAAAAATGTCTTTCTCTTCAACAAATGTTTACTTTTTAAAAACCAACTTTAGATCAAGTTAATTTATTTACTTTTAAATAGTAATGGAACTGGGCATGGTGGTACACACCTGTCATCCCAGTTACTTGGGAAACTGAGACAGGAGGATCACATGTTCCAAGCCAGCCTCAGCAATGTAGCAAGATCCTGTTGTGAAATAAAAACAGACAGACAGAAAAACAGGGCTGGGGATGTTGCTCAGAGGTAGACTGCCCCTGGTCCAATCCCCAGTAACAAAGCAAAACAAAACAAAAAAGTTACTAGTAATGGAGGATGAACCGACAATGTTGGTTGAATCAATAAAGTAGACATTTACATGATTTTGTGTTCATTTCATACATTTTCTTTGGTTAGAACTGTTATAGTGGAAGCGGCGCTGTGGGCTCTTTTCCTCAATTCAAATAAAATTTGTTGAATCAGGAAATTAAAACTAATAGGCAGTTCTGTTGCAGCTTAAACAAATTTTTATTACAAAGTCAGTAGGAAGTGGAAAGAGAAGAGAAGAAAAAGCAGCATGCCTGGAAGACAGCTGGAGAGCCCAAAAATGGAACTTTGCCCCTCCCTCCGACCCGGCCGGCCCTTAAATACAGTTTTTACATTGGTATGTTCTTAGCAGCGTCACCAAGGCAACCAGCTAGTTAACTTATTCCTTAGGCAGGTGGTGCCTTCTGGTCTCTGGATAGTGCACTTACTAAGTGCAGGGGTCAATAATCTACCTTGTTTCTACCTCTATTTTATTGGGCTGTCTTGCTTGCCGATCAACGATGGGTGCTTTGAAGTAACTCATGGAGTTTGCCTTTCTCATACTAAGGCTGGGTCACAAAGAAGAGGTAAACAGAGGCACTGATTACAGCCAGTGCAGCTGTGTGGAATCTCTAAGAGCAAGGCATAAGTCCCTTGTTATCTTTACAGCATTAAAATGTTCCAGGCAGAGTTAATGTGACCTCAGGGCTTTTAGTTGTTTCTATATACTTTTCGGGCTAAAGGCTCTAAAAATATTAACAGGCAAAGCTGCCGCCTCTCCCTGCCTAAGGGCCTGCGCAGCACTCAGACTCTGACTGCCTTTTACATTTTATTGGAAATCAATACTGGAGCATTTTTTTTAATACCGGCACAAAAACTGCAATAAAACATTTGTGAAAAGTAGTTTTTTTTTCAAAATCATCCTAAAACTTGGATTAGGATACTATCACAAGCATCTCAGTGACGTCTCAGCCAAGTCTGGCCATCTTTCCGGAAGAGACACGATCATATAAAAATACAGTATTTAGTGTCAAGTTGGTACCTACAGTTGATAAATCTGTGTGTGCGTGTGTGTGTGTATGTGTGTGTGTGTGTGTGTGTGTGTATGTGCGTGCGCCCGCGTGTGTGTTCCTTCCTG
>PVJS01029443.1:0-24767 GCA_004027185.1 Glis glis
GCAGGGGCATTCTACTTCCGCGCTACGCCCCCGGCCCTATTTTTTATGCTTTATTTTGAGACCGGGTCTCACGAAGTTGCGGAGGGCCTCACTAAGGAGAGAGAGAGAGAGAGAGAGAGAGAGAGAGAGAGAGAGCTGAGGCTGGCCGAGAACTCGGATCCTCCGGTCTCCGCCTCCCAAAGTACTGGGATTAGCGTGCGCCACCACGCCCGGCTTCTCCTATTTTTTAATGGTTTACAGTTGGGGGTTTACATTTAGGTTTATGATACATCTTCAGTTGAGTTTTTATATGGCACATTGAAGTTCATTTTTTGCATATGGATGTTTAATTGTTCTAGCAACATTTTTTTTTCAAAAAAGGTCCTTTCTTCACTGAATCACACCTGCATCTTTATCAAAAATCAGTTATCTAGAGTGGGTCTATGTCTGGACTCTCCATTCTGCTTCATTGATGTACTGACCTTTTTGTCATGGGAGACGAGATTACTTCTCGTGGGTTCTTGTCCAGTGTAGAAAAGAATCTCAGCACATGCCAGTCAGAGATAAAGGCATAGGTTTAATTTAAGAAAAATGGCAAAACACATACACGGGCCATCTCAAGGGTGTAAGAGCCATGGCAGAGAGGGACTCAGAAGGGCGCAGAGAGCTGCTGCAGAGGCAGAGAGAGTGTGAGAGCAATATTTACAATATTTTTATATGCCCCCTGGAGAAGGGGCGTGGCCAGGCCCATGGTGGGATGGTGGTTTCTTCTTTGAAACTCCAAGCTAGAAAATAGGTGTCGAGATAGGACTCTCAGGGACCCAAAGCTTGAAGAGTTGGAGATATAAAGTTGGGTGGCCAACAGGGTGTAAGGCTTTTTAACAACAGTTGTGATCTTTTGGAGTTCTGGTGGAAGGTGAAGTTCTGGTGAAGTTCTATTTATTTTGGAAGCTTTCTCTTCCAAAGCTAATCGCCTCAGGAACTTAAGATGTGAAGCTAGCCCATCCTTTGGCTCTTTGGGCAAGTCCCCGGCAAGCCTCACAGGGCAAGCTAAGGAATATTTTAGATTTCCTCTTTAAAACTGTATTTTCCTTTTTTCTCCAAATCTATCTCCTTTCTGCCTAATATTTTATTTCTTCTATTCTACCTCATCATTTTGACCTAGCTTAACACAAACACCATACTCTCATGATTAATATAGCTTCATAAATCTTAAATTCAGGCAGCGTCACTCCTCCAACTTTGTTCTACTTTTTCAAAGTTCTCTTAGCTATTTTAGGTCCTTGGAATTTCCAAATGAATTTTAAAAGGAGATTATCAATTACTACAGATATTTCTTCTGAGAGTTTAACAGGTATTTTGATACCTGTATGGATCAATTTAGAGAAAACTGACATTTTAATACTGAGTCAATGCATATATGTCATATGTTTCTCTGTTTATGTAAAACTTCTTTAATTTATTTCACTAGTGCATACTAGTTCTTAGTGACTGGTCTTACACAACTTTTGATGATTTAATTCTAAATTTTCCATATATATACACTGATGTAATTATAAATAATATTTTTAAATTTTTCCAAGCAAAGATATGCAATTAAACTATTAAAATTAATAGACTAATTAGCACTACAGTACACAAAATTATACACTCTTATATGTTGTATAATTTATACACAATACACAAAATTGTAAATTTTATTTATCAGTGTATAAAATTTGTGTAATTGATGTATAATAGAAACAAACAATAGAAAAATAAAAATAAACTAGCTACATTCACATAAAAAATATCATCCTAGAAGTTAGGGATGTAGCTCAATGTAGAGTGCTTACCTAGCACCCAAGGTACTGGGTTCAATCCCCAGCAATGAACAAAAATGTACATTATGCCAGGATACCTAGAATAAACATAAGGAAAGGTATATATGTACCAAACTAAAACTAGAAATATTGCTGGAAAAATAAAGACAATTACATTAAATGAAGAAATACACCATGTTCATGGACTTAGAGTCAGAATAATTGCAATGCACCAATAAAATATTTCATAAAAATAAATAAATAAAAAGTAAAATAAATAAAATACAATAAAACAGCATATTTGTAGTCTCTGAGTGGGAAATTGCATTCTTGGCATTTGAGATGTGAAGACCTACTTTTAAAATATTCACTTTGACAATATTTGAACATGTGTTATAACCATGCTGCATTAAAATAAACCTTTAAAAAAGAGTCAGTATAATCATGTTAAATGGGAGAGCTGTCAATTCGACAAAGCTTAGTATGTATTCAATGTTATCTCAAACAAAAATTTTGCTATTTTTTGGTGAAAATTGCATTCAGAATCTGTAATTTAAATGGAGATGCAAAGATCCTAGAATAGCCAAGACAATCTGAAAAAATAATCAAATTTGAGGATTTACACTACCTGGTCAGATATTGTCGGAGATCGGGGCCGCAAGAACCACGGACACAGGAATGAAATTTAAGAGTTGAACGAACAGAGGACTCAACTAACCCTGTATGCTCTCAGAAGACTCCATCAAGATATTGCAGATATATAAATGCAGAAACAAAGGTAGGTTTCATAGACACAATATGAGCAAAAGAAGCCAGACCTAAAGAATCTTCTGTTTGAAGGTCTGGTGCAGTGGTACATATGTGTAACCCCAGCTACTTAGGGAGGCTAAGGCAGGAGGATCGCAAATTTGAGGCCAGCCTGGGCAATGTAGCAATTTCCTGTTTCAAAATAAATTTAAGAAAAGGGCCAGCGATGTGGATCAGTGATAGAGCACTTGCCTAGCATGTGTGAGGCCCTAGGTTCAATCCCACTACCACAGAAAAAAAGAAAAATTCTGCTGTTTGATTCCATTTTGATGAAATTCTATAATGAGAAAAAATATCCTGTAGTGATAGAAGACAGAATGGTGGTTACTTTGAAGGTGAGTGTTAATGAAATCGGGAGAGAAAACTTACAGGAGCTGTATGAGGTACTAGAGATATTTTATATATTGATTTTTAAACAAAGTTTTATCATGTTGTGCATTTAAGATTTATGCACTTTTCAGTATATAATGTATGCCTCAATAAAAATATCTAAATAAGAAAAATGCAAAAACTCCATAAATGAAATTGCCATGAATAAGATATTGTTATGGTTTCAATCTGGAATGTCCCTCCAAAGCTCATATGTTAAAGCTCATATTCATTGGTTCCTAATGAAGCAATGTTCAGAGATGGGGCATTTGAGCCCGGAGTGGTGGCGCACGCTTGTAATCCCAGTACTTGGGAGGCTGAGACAGGAGGATCTGGGTTCACAGCTAGCCTCAGCTACTTAGTGAGGCACTGTTTCAAAATAAAGAATAAAAAATAGGACTGGGGGTGTAACTCAGAGGTAGAATGCCCCTGGGTTCAATCCCCAGTACTGCAAAAAAAAAAAAAGATGGGGCACTTGGATTATGAGGGCTTTAGCCACATCAATGGATTAATCAATTGATAGATTTATAATTTAATGGTCTATTGGAAAGAGATGGAAACTTTAGGAGGTTGGAGGAAGTAGGGGTCACTGGGAAGGCGTAGCTTTGCCACTGAGCTACATCTCAGCTTCCTACCATGATGTTCTATCTCACCAAACATCCAAAGTGATGGGGCAAATGACCAAGGATTGAAACCTCTGAAACTGTAAGCCAAAATAAATATTTTATCCTTTGAAGTTTTTTATGTCAGGTATTTTGTCACAAGAAGGGAAAGCTGACTAACACAGCCTGAGCAACTTAGCAAGACCCCATGTGAAAAATAAAGTTTTTTAAAAAAAACAGGGCTATGGTATGTAGTTCATTGGTAGAGGACTTGCCTAGCATGCACAAGGCCCTAGATCTCTAGGATGATGACAATGATGAAGGAGAAGAAAAGTTCTAGAGTTTTCTAATTAAATGCACAAAAATATAAGGCCTACACTACAAATTATAAAATCCATGGGTCTTTTTGGGATCCTTTGCAGTTCTGTGATTGTTTTAGAACTTACACATTATTAACTAATATCTAGTCATTTTATTATTGTTACCAAATACCTACAAAATCTATAAACAAATGTTTATTTTTCCTACTCATTTTCCAAATTAGTTCTACAACCCTCTGTCAGAACTGATAATATTCTTACCTTCCTCTATGGAATTTTCCCTGACTTTTTCATATCTTATTTACTTTTTACATTTCCAACTTAATCTCTCTCTCTCTCTCTCTCTCTCTCTCTCTCTCTCAGGTTAGATATCTAACTGAATAAAAATTGGCAAGCTTCTGTGAATAGGTCCCTATATCAAAGCAAAGCTCTGCCCCCATCGGAGATGAGGCCATCCAGGGATTCCCTGTTTGGCAGAAATGCTGACAGCATAACTAAACAAACAAGGAGGTATTCAGGGGAGCTGAAACAGATCTTCAAAGAAGGCCGAGTGATTTTTTTAATTTTTGTGGTATTATAGAGCTTAATGCAGAACATATCAAAACCTTGGAAAGGTAATGATAGGGTCAGGGACTTTATAAAGCACTGACCCCTGCAAGAACAAAACAGAACTCAAAAGAGATCTGTACTGAGACATGAACTACTAAATGGGAAGACCAGCAAAACAATAACACCTGAGTAAAACCTTCTTCCTCTACCAGGAGTTCTTTCAACCCCCAATCTCTGGCTGCCAAGCCCTTTATCATAAAATATAATAGTGAAAATATTTCAGAAGTTCTTTACAAGCTTCACTTTTTCAAAAGTTCATGGCGTTCTACATGCTCTAGTAATAATTAATCCTCCAGTGTAAAATCTTTCAATGGAAAGATTTTTAAGTCCAAACTCCTAAAAAGACAGAGGAGTTCCATTGATCTCGTTGCTACCTGGTTCCTCACTTTGCCTGCCACCACTCCACACCCCACTGGAGGCACTCTATGCCGTTGCTCCTGCCTTTATGGTTTCAAGTCCAGCCATGCTCTTCCTGCACCAGGTCATTAGCATATGCTAATCCTTCAACTTAGGATGCCTTTCTATCCTCAAGCCCTTCTTATTGCTCAGAGGAGCCCCACTAGCGTCACATATGCTGAGACACATTCCTTAACTCTGGTAGAATAAATATCCCTCCTCTGTATCTGTCCTCAAAACGCCTTCTGGATCTGCTTCTCAACTGCCACGAACTGAGCAGCTTCCCTCTACTATTCCCTTCCACTGTGATGTTTCTGCCTTGGAGCCAGCTGACCATGGACTGAACCTCTGAAACCATCAATCAAAATAACCCTTTTCTGGCTGGGCATGGTGGCATACACCTGTAATCCCAGTACTTGGGAGACTGGCCTCAGCAACTTAGCAAGGTCTTTAACAACTTACCTACCGCCTGTTTCAAAATAAAAGATAAAATAGGGCTGGAGGTGTAGCTCAGAGGTAGAATGCCCCCAGGTTTAATCTCCAGTACCATAAATAAGTAAGTAAGTAAATAAATAAATAAAATTTCCTTCTCAGAAAAACCTGTTTGTCTCTTCTGTAACACATATTAATAATATTTTACTTGTCTATGTTTGTTTCTACCCCATTCACCTCCCCAACTAGATATGAGTTCCTTAAAGGCAGGTGATCTGTTTGGTTTGCCTTGTCTCTCCAGTACCCAGTATAGTGCCTGGTACAAAAACTGGTCTAAATAAAATAAATTCTGTTGAATGACTGTTGAATATATTTATAACATGTAAAATAAATATGTTTTGTAAGATATAAAAGGTTCATGAAGCCAGGTGTGGTGGCACATGCTTGTAATCCCAGTACTTGGGAGGCTGAGACAGGAGGATCGCAGGTTCTCAGCCAGCCTCAGCTACTTAGTGAGGCCCTCTGCAACTTAGTGAGACCTTGTTTCAAAATAAAGAATAAAAAATAGGGCTGGGGGTGTAGCTCGGAGGTAAAATGCCCCTGTGTTCAATCCCCAGTACCGCAAAAATAAAATAAATAAAAATAAAAGGTGCATGACTTTGGAAATGATATAAATAGGATTCTAAACAAAGAAACTATTTGCAAGAAATGAGAAAGTAATATGGAAATAGAGGCTGTGAGTAAAACTTTCTAGATTAAAAGATTCTTTTTTATATACACCCCAAAGAAATGAAAATATATTTCCATGCAAAACTTGTACATAAATATTAATAGCAGCATTATTCATAATAGTCAAACAGGAGGCCCAAAATATCCATTAACTTATGAATAGATACATGAAATTGAGATAACCATACAACAGAATATTATTTGGCAACAAAAAGGAATGAAGTTCAGATTATAAGTTACAATGTGGATAAACCTTGAAAACATTACAGTAAATGAAGGAAGCCAGTCATCAAACCACTCTTGTCATATGATTCCATTTATATGAAACGTCTGTCATAAGCAAATGTGACAGAAAGTAGACTAGTGGTTGCCTAGGGATGGGGTGGTTAGAGAGAAATGGGGAGTGGCAGCTAATGAGCAGAGGATTATTTTGGGGGTGACGGAATTGTTCTAAAAATGATCCTGGTAATTGTTGCACAACACTATAAATATACCAAAAACTACTTTAAAAGCCATACACTTAACTAGGGGACTCGTATGGTATGTTAATTATATATCAATAAAGCTGTTATCTTAGAAAAAAAAGTCCCTTTCTGTGAAGCTTGATAAATATTCAGTCTCTTCGAAGGCAGGGTTTCTGCCACCTGCATGAGAACACTGAGATGTTTCTGAACTTCTGTAACTTGGTGGCAGAGAAGGAGACAGGTCCAGAACAGGAGTCATTGACTACAGTGGTTACAAGCCATTCTGCCACCTGCCATCTTCACCATCTTGAGCCAATGCCTTGCTGCTCAGAGCCTTAGTTCTCACACTGGGAAATGAAGGCTAGAAACCGAGTCTCTCTCAACAGTAATGAAAATTTGAATGGCCTAATTCATGAAAGCATCCAGAGTGCTCCCAACACACGGAGAGCCCTCCAACAATGCTCGTGCTTGCCTCAACTTCCACTGCAGGAAGAAACGTTCCAGCTGGGTGCCTGAATGTTCCGAGATGAGGGGAGTTTGGTTGGGCGCCTTGGTGCTGACATCACCACCGAGCCCCTTGAACTATACACTGCCTGAGAACTGAGGCCCCCAGGATGCCTCCCCATCTTGCCATCAAGACTCAGTCCAACAGAACTTTCAGCACTTTCTTGCTCCTTGGTGGGAATGATGATTCTTCAGTGTTTTCTCACTTCCTTGACCCAGTGTGTAGCACTCAAGTCTGCCCTTTCTCACCACTCTCCACTCGAGCCCAGGTAAAGTCACAGCACCCTCCTGCCCAACCCTCCATAGCAGCTTCTGCACCATGGCAAGTGAGGGGGGCTTTGTAAAGGGACTTTCAGCCTGTCTACACTTTGCTCGAGAAATCAAAGCCCAGTTCCCAATATTCCTGGATACATCCAACTATCTGGAAATCTTTTTTAGGTAGGGTCTCACTGTACTGTATGTTGCCCAGGCTGGTCTCGAACTCCTGGGCTCAGTTGATCCTCCCACCTCAGCCTCCTGAGTAGCTGGGTTTACAGATGTGCACAACTACGCACACCTCCATCCGGAAATCTTTAATAAAACATCTCCCACCCAGGTTGAAGAAAACTATCCTTTTTGAACATAGTATTCGTGTGTGTGTGTGTGTGTGTGTGTGTGTGTGTGTGTGTGCTGGGGATTGAACCCAGGGCCATTCTACCTCCAAGCTACATCTCCAGTCCTATTTTATTTTTATTTGGAAACAGGGTCTCGCTGAGTTGCTGAGGCTTGATTTGAACTTGCAATCCTCCTGTCTCAGCCTCCCAAGTACTGGGATTACAGGCATGTGCCACCATGCCCAGCTTTGAACATAATATTCTTTAAGAAAGAAAGTCGCATGGGAATACTTCAGTGAAAATATGAAATATTATTATCTGGATCCATCCTGGTCTGAATCCAGGCTTGCTGGCCAATTTCTTCTATGATTTATAAACTGTCCATTGCTGGGTGTCATCTGAGTGGGAACTCCCTGTATATGTATAACCTAGAAACCCATACAGCTCTTCAGCCAGAGGAAAGAGGTGTATCCATAGTACAAAATGCTTCAAGCCACCAACGGAATACTAATGACAAATCAAAGGACAAAGTATGTTTAAATCCCAAGAGAAAATTCAAAGCAAGGACAATTTGCAAATCAAACTTAAAACAGAAAAAAGAATCAATGTAAAATATAGGGTTTTAAAAGGTAAAAGAAGCTCTCATTAGAAGTCATTTAGAACAGCAAACTGCTTGAGGAATTTCCCTTCTTTGCCTGGTCATGCTCTGTTTCTTTGCAAAGCAGAAGATGGTATATAGTGTCAATGCATTGTTTAGAAACCTAAATCTAGAAAAAAATCTGAATTGGGTGGCTCACACCTGTAATCCCAGCTCTTTGGGAGGCTGAGGCAGGAGGATCCAAGTTTGAGGCCAGCTTGGGCAACTTAGCAAGGCCCTGCCTCAAAATAAAAAATAAAAAGGCTGGGAATGTAGCTCAGTGATAAAGCTTCCTTAAATTCAATCCCCAGTACTGAAAAATACAAACAAAAAACTCTGAGAAGACAAGAGTAAAATAAATCAAAACCATTTAAGCCACACGAGATAATTTTTCTTAGGTTTCCTGAAGAGGGTAAAGTAGGAAAATGGGAAACGCAGAAGGGAAGTATTTTACTCGTCTTCACCTTAATACGTGTATAGGGTTGGAGGTGTTGTTCATCTTGAGAATTAGGATATGGATGAGTCACACAACAGTGTGTTTAACTATGCTTTTGCAGTATATATCAAAAATATCACACTGAAAAGAGGCCACTTGATACTGATTACTTTTTATGTAATTTAACCAAGGGTTATTTAAAAGACTTTGGCTCCTAATCTCTATTTCTCTTAGGAAAGGATTCAATGTGATTAATCACTTTCTTTTTATTTCTTTCTGCTCATCTTATTTCTTGACTTGTGACTCTAGGGTATGGCTTAACTATGCAAGAATTACATTTGAGTCTGGTTGAGAAACACATAATCACATTGACACAACTAGAAGATTTGTGGCCAACTTTGCATTTATATAAATAGAATCCACATTAGACCTTTGCAATAGAACACAGAGCAGCAATTAGTCCTATGGATCTTCCATTACCATTATGGCAGATTAGATTTTCCCAAGATGTCCACACCTGTATATATCATTCAACATGCTCTTATCTTGTGATGCTGACACTCCTCCAATAGGGGATATTCCCTCCCCTTCAAACTGGGTGGACCTGTAACAAGTGTGAAAGCAATATCATGTGCCCGCTAAAGCTAAGCCATTATGTTAGCTTTCTGTTGCTGAAACAGGAACCTGAGATAAATAAACTTAAAAGAGGAAAGGTTATTTTCAAGGTTTCAGTCCATGGTTTGTTGGCCCTGTTGCTTTGGGCCTGTGGTGCCACAGTACATTATGGCAAAGGAGACCTGTTCATTTTATGGTGGCCAGGAAGCTGAGAGAGAGAAAAGAAGGGGATGGGGGTCCCGATATCCCCTTCAAAGGTACAACCTCCAATGACCTGACTTCCTTCCACTAGGCCCCAGCTCTTAAAGGCCCCACTTCCTCGCAATAGTGCCATGAGCCTTTAACACATGGGCCTTTGGGGCACACATTGTAATTGAACTATAGCAGCTGTAAAAGGTGGTACAGTTTCCACCTGGTCCTCTTGGGATGCTTGCCCTTGGAACCCAGCCACCATATTGGGAGGAAGCCAAACCTCCACATGGAAAAACCATGTGTAGTGTTCCAGCAGTGCCTTGGCTAAGATCCCATATGACAGCCAGTATCCAAAACCAGACTTGTGTGAAGAAGGCTACAGATGACCCCAACACCCAGCCTCCCAGATGCCCAGCTGATGCTGAGGGGAATACAGGCAATCTGTCCTCACTGATCCTAACCACTCTGCAGGCTTATGAACAAACATAAATGTCATCTTTATTTATTTACTTATTTATTTATTTATTTATTTATTTATTTATTTATTTGGTACTGGGGATTGAAGCCAGGGGCATTCTAACTCTGAGCTATACCCTTTTCTTTACATTTTGAAACAGGGTCTCACTAAGTTGCTGAGGGTCTAGCTAATTTGCTGAGGCTGGCCTCAAAGCTGCAATCCTCCTCTCTCAGCCTCCCAAGTACTGAAATTATAGGCATGTGCCACCACACCCAGCATCACCCTTATTTTGAGCCACTAAGTTTTGGAGTGATTTACTATGTAGCTATAGATAACCAGAATCATTAGCAACCCAAATGCTATTTTTCAAGTGTGACATTAATAAAGACCTCCATGTTAAGAACTTCATGCTTGTAGACACATAATTCATAAAGTATCAATTATAGTTAAATAGTTAATGACAAATACTATTGATCATGATCATTTCTATGACAAAGAGTAAAAGTTTAGAAAGTCTGCTTTTAGTGGGGAATTCCTTTCCTCACCCACCACAATTCTGAAAACTGCCTCCTAGGAATACCATGAATCATCACAAAAGACCTTTTTATTCCATTCTATTGAAATTTATACTGAAATGACTCAGGAAGGCTAATGTAACAAGGATTTGATTGTCTGACTAGAAAGTTCAGGTAATGAAATTCTGTAGTCCCCAGTCTTTCACATGTTATCCAACACATTAACTGCCTAAGCGTTTTAAGGAACAGATATCTTATTCAAAAGTTTATGCTTATTTTAAAAACCATAGCTTAACAATGAAACTTCTGATAAAATGTCCTCTTCCCAAGTAATATTAGTCTGGGCCATTTATGACTTTTTAAAATTACCATAAGGAGGACTGGAGATGTGGCTTAGTGGTAGAGTGCTTGCCTAGCATGTGCAAAGCCCTGTTTTCAATCCCCAGTACTGCAAAAAAAAAGAAAGAAAGAAAGAAAGAAAGAAAGAAAGAAAGAAAGAGAGAGAGAAAGAAAGAAAGAAAAGAAAAAGAAAACCCCCCACAAACAACAAGAAAACATTTTCATTCTTCTCAAGTCACAGCAATACCATCTCTGAATGCAAAAGCAGATCTGAAAATATGAGTAAGTTTCTAGCTTCACTGATTAAAGGAATATTGTATAGTTCTCCCAAAGCCAACAAAATGCTGGTGTGATTTCATATCTCTAAGATTTTAGCAAATAATAAACTATTGCAGATATTAATTTCCACACGGAAAACTGTTTAAATATCTCTTATCTAGATACCAACCGTGGTAATTATTTTAGAATTGAAAAATTTGCCCTTCCCATTTTTACTGTACAAATGAAATATAAGGAACAACATGGTCCCTGTTTCAAGATTATTTATAAGCAATATGTACAAAATTGAACATTAGACAAAATGTAAAAGTTATATTAAATTATCAAATAAATGTTAACACTGAAATACTTATTTACTGGGAAGCTGATGAAAGCAAATGTTATGTATTGAATGCTGGAGCCCCTCCCCCATTCATATGTTAGAATCCTAATCCCCAATGTGATAGTATTAGGAAGTAGAGACTCTGGAAGGTAATTAAGTCATGAGGGTAAAGCCCTCATGAGTGGGATTAGTGCCCTTATAAAAAGACTCCAGAGAGTTCTCCAGAGCTCTTCTGGATCTGCTGGTACCTTGATCTTGGAGTCTCCTATCATCCAGAACAAAATATTTGTTGTTTACGCCACCCAGTCTATGGTATTTTTCTTATAGTATCCCAAATGGACTAAGACAGGAAACCACAGGAATCAGCTGATTATACACACAGGTGTGAAGACTGAGAGTTAGGGACTAAGATGAGGGAAGAAGATTAATATCATGTTATGGAAAAAATTATTGAGTGCCTTGGAGTTAATCAGCCTAGAGAAGAGAAGACCAATGGAAGAAATAATTGCTGTGATTAGGTATTTTAAGAACTGTCTTATAGGTTATAATATCACTTTGTTTTGCCCTAGAAGGGTAGTCTTTCTAAGGGGGAATGTTTCCATTGAAAGACAATGTAAACAAAGCTTTTCAACAATGGAAAATGTAACAGAGGATCTTAAGAGATAGTGAATTTCGAATTTATGGAAAGCATGTGTTAAGAAAATTTTACGAACAAACCAAATGTCCTTTTTTTTCGGTACTGGGGAATGAACCCAGGGGTGTTCTACCTTTGAGATACACCCCCAATCCTGTTTTTTATTTTGAAAGATGGTCTTACTAGGTTGCTGAGGGCCTCGTTGAGTTGCTGAGGCTGGCCATGAATCTGCAATCCTCTTGTCTCAGCCTCCCAAGTACTGGGATTACAGGCGTACACCACCTTGCCAGGCCCCAGATGTCCTTTTTAAGAGCTCCTACAACTCTAGATAGTCTCTGATTCTGTCTCTAACCAAATAGTAAGCTAATGCAGGAATACATTTCAAGCATAAAGTAGTGAAAGAAAGCCCAGCATTGGGGGAATAAAGGATATATAAGGGGGATTAAGGAAAAAAGAGGTATGGAATAAGAAAAGACAAAATCAGTAAAATGATTTAGCCAGGCATTATAAAGCATTTGGACTTTCAGGATGAGGGTTGGGGCCTTGATTCAAAACTCAACAGGAAGTTGACAGACTAACCAGAAAAGAAAGGGGACAAATAAGAAAGTCAATATGACCCTCAGAGGAGTGCAGCCAGTGATCATTAGTGTTGGGCTGGGTTGTAGCTCTTGGTAGAGTGCTTGCCTAGAATGTACAAAGCCGAGTGTTCGATTCCCAGCACTGCGAAAATAAAAAGCAAACAACAAAAACCCAGCCCATTCCCAGTGCTAAAAATAAATGAGCATCCAATGACTTTGAGATTATAGCAATTTAGGGGAGAGACAACAATAATGTGGGATAAATCCCCAACAATTTGAAAGGAATCCCTTTCTGAAGAATTAAGTCAAATTTGGACCCTTTACACATCTGTACTTATTAAGGATTACACACTATTTCAAGAAGAAGGTGTGCTAATATCCCTACATCCTGGGTAAATTCCAAGTCAAATAGTTTCATTCTACCTACTTAAGTCCTGTGCTGTTTAACTGAGGGAAGGCATACTTCATTCTGCTTCCTTAAAACCTAATAAAACATGTCTAGAGTTGTTTATACTATTATACCATGTGGTATAATGTGATTCTTAGATTTTTAAATGTCCACAAAACTCTTTATGTCCCTCAAACACATGGTTGTTTGTATTTTCCAAGCAATAACACTTTGGGTACTTATTATGTTATTAATACATATTAATGAAACATCATGATTAGGAAATATAATCTAATGTGATCATTTTTATATAGCAATGTGGCATCTTTTCTAAAGCTACATTTATAGAATACATCTTTCCACCTTTATTGGTTTGTTTTTGTTGTTTTGCTGTTGTTGTTTGTTTGTTTGTAGTGCTGGGGATCAAACCAGAGCCTTGCACATGCTAGACAAGCACTCTACCACTGAACTACATCCCCAGCCCCTTTTCTTGTTTCTCTATAGTACTCTTTGGAATGCTTTTTAGGCTTACCATAGAAATCCAAGAAAACGTCAACTTCTGCTTGCTTCTTTACTTCACCTCTAGGTTGTCAGTTTTTTGAGTCCTCTTTATATGAAGGCAAGACCTAACTTGGCTTGGTTGTTGGAAAATCCTGGCATCCTAGCAGAGTAGATACTTGGCCCTTGTCCAATAAACTTTCATGATAACACTCTTTCAGCTTCACTCTGGTGGCTTAATCTGATAACCAGGAAGAAAAGAACTGCTTAGCAATAATGTCAGCTTACTATCTAATTTGGTTCACATGTCCAAAGTATAACTTTCTATCACCCATTGCTAGGATGAATGTCATATTATGCAAAGACTAATCTTGTTCAACGGATACACTTTTAAAATGTATGAATCTACTTGAAAACCAATCTGATAACAAAGACATGCCTGCAGAAGGATGATTCAGTTGTATCAATGTACCTGTCACTCAGACCTCAACCAAAAAAAAAAATAATAATGTGAAGAGGGGTGGGTGTTAAAAGCATGCACGGTCTTGATAATAGGAAAACATTAGCCACAAAATGAAAAGAAGAAACTTTTTAAAAGTCTAGGCAAAAAAAAAATTATCTAGTGAGTTTTGTTAGTCTTTATAACAAACTGTCGTCTTGCCTGAAAAGCTAATAGATCTTAAGAAAACTCCTATTTACTTTGGCCATTATCATTATTTTTTAAACAGGGGTTATACATAGTGTCCTGAATTATTCTTAAATGAAGTTGGCTATAGAACTCGTGAAATTGGGAATATAACTCTTTCTTGCTTCAAAACATTGTATTTAATTTTGTTCACTAGCAGGAAGTGAAGACTAGATCTCAAGTATACTAGCAGAAATTATATTCTATCTCTCCACCATTTCCCAGTTTCCTTTATTTTCTTGCCCCAGAGACTTTAGCTATTTGTGAATATAGTATATATGTAATATGATTTTACCTGTGGAAACCCTTAGCTGAGTTCAATAGCCTGTAACTGAAAGTGAAGGTTGTTCTTTAATACTTTATTAAAGTATTTAACTATCTCCAATTTTACATGAAAACCTATTCCTTTGAAATCTAATGAAACAATTCCAAGATAGGGACATTTTTAAAAATTTGGAAAGTCCAGCCCTAAAAAGTCATATTTTCCTGACTAATTTAACCAGACCATCCTTACTTAAGAGAGATGCAGGGTCAAACAAGAGTATTAATTAGATTATCTGATATATTAGTCAAGGTTCTCTATTATTCCTGGGACCTAAATTATTCTTTAAATTATACTAACTTAGGATATCTGTTTTTACTTCATAAATGGATAATTAATTTCCCTTTACTTGACTTTTCTCACTTGTCTTGACTTTAGCGCATGCCTGTAATCCCAGTACTTTGGAGGCTGACACAGGAGGATCACAGGTTCAAGGCCAGCCTTGGCAACTTAAGAAGGCTCTTAGTAACTTGGTGAAATCATCAGTAACTTAGTGAGTAACATGTTTCAAAATAAAAAAATAAAAAGGGCTGGGGTTTAACTTGTAGGTAGAATTCCCCCTGAGTTCAATCCCCAGTAGCCCCCACCCCCAAAAAAGAAAGAGCCAAAATTATATTGGGCTAGTTTAGACCCTTTGATAGCCATCTTTCCTAACTTTTGTATTTGACCTAGCATTCTCATAACTAATAGAAAATCTTCTAAGAATGTGTCACCAAGCTTAGCAGACCTCCATCTTCCATCAGCCCTAAAGCTCTGAAACCTATAGATTTCCCTGCTCTGCTGTAACCTGCCTACCTCATGTTTCCACCAATACAATAATAGGTAAACACATCGATTTTTTACTTTCTTTTGTTCTGTGACTATAAACGTTCATGTAACCTCTTCCACAGTGGAATGTGTTGTTCAGCATAATTTGAGTCCATGTTCCTGGGCCACAATCACTCATATTTAATGCAGAATAAACTCTTTCTTATTCCCTTTGAAGCAGAATTGGTCTTTTACAGCAACAGTAAGCCATATTAGGTGCTCAGTAAGTACTTTTTGACTGAATAAATAGCTGCAATTTAACACTTATAAAGAAAAAGGTATATTTATATTTGTGCCAGGCATGGTGACACATGCCTATAATCTTAGTATTTGGAAGGCTGAGACCGAAGAATTGTAGGTTTGAGGACAGCCTCAGCAATGGAGTGAGACTCTCTGCAACCTAGCAAGGCTCTGTTTTCAAAAAACTAAAAATAAAAAAGGGCTGGGAGTGTAGCTTGGAGGTAGAATATCCAGGGCTCAATCCCAGTACCACACCCACAAAAAAATAAATAAAATTAAAAAGTATACTTAATAAACAGGTAGGATAAAATAGAAGATATCTTACAAAGATTTGAAAACATAATGGCTCATGACTCCAGTGTTATAACTTACTGTCTGCTGAGTCCATATGCACTTTTCAGTTCTAGTTCTGAACCCACACTTTGTGATGCTGGGGCCGAAACTATGTAAAACACATTTCTACTGGTTTCGCCATCTGGCTCCCTGCTATGCTCAGCCCAATAGAAGATGGTGCAGAGAGTCAAGAAGGCTGGAGAACTTGCTCCTTCCTCTTGTTTCCTGTTCTGTTAGTGCTGTCTCAGCAAAGGCCTCCTAGCCTGGTACAGACAATGATTCTTGTCCCCAAGAACTCTGAGAGCTGGCCTCATGGTGCCCCCACACTGGCACCACCAGGGGTCAGTCAGGAAACCAGAAACTTCACCTGGTATATCGATCAAGATCCTTTAATATAATGAACGAAAGATCGATCAGATGTTAGAGAACTAAAAAAACCAGAAGGGAACACTGAGGTAACACAGAGACAAGTAACCGCAGGGAGCAGCTACCACCCAAAGACAAAAAGGAAGACGTGGGGCTTGTCAGAACCCAGACACCTTGAGGAAGGACCTGTCATGGCCAGAACTCAGGCCTCTGAGGAGGGACTGTGCCTGGCTGGTGTTGATCCGAGGATCTCAGAGGCAGAGGCTCATGGAGCTGGAACTCATGCCTTAAGGCATGGGTGCTGCCTGGCTGGCACAGGTAGAGGAAATCTTAGTTTAATCCTAGACATGTCCACTGCTGTGATTCAGGACTATCAAAGCACATTTACTGAGCCTGTGAGTTTAGCCCAAGAAAAGTCAATGTTTATCAGATGACATGTTTATTTGTCTTGTTGAAACTTATAGGAAGGGAAGAGACTGTAAATAGGCTTAAGGGACCATGTCCATGAAGACATTGGTAAACCTCAAGGCACTAGAGCTGATATAACAAAGTGTATCATGAGCAGTAGAAAGGAGAACCCCTCCACCTCACTGCGATGCTTACTTACATCATCACACCCACGGGATAAAAGCTAAATTGTGTGATTGCATATGGTGCTGCTCAGCACACGGTGCTGCCACTGCAATGCGAAAAATCAGAAAAGGCAAGTGCCCAATGGGGAACAGAGATAGATACAGCTCAGAAGATAAGTTCTCCCACAAATACTACATCCCTCCCTCATTATTCTCTATCATACAATGGATTTTGAAGTTACATTTTGATTCCTCAGTGAGGTGTTCATTGACTAGCTATTGGTATTTTCAGCTTTATAACACAGACTCTTGGATGAGATTCAGAAACCTTTGTCTGTACTCCTTAATAATACATATCTCTGGTATGAAATTTTGATTCAGTTACAATATGCACTGATTGAATTAGGCATTACCAATTATGTGAAATATGGGAAACACCAGTCACAAATATTGAGACTATTTTAATATGGTGCGTGGTGTAATAGTTAGATATAGAATGTCCCTTAAAGAGCTCATTTATTAGCTGGGCGTGGTGGCGCACACTTGTAATCCCAGTACTTGGGAGGCAGAGACCAGAGGATCCAGGTTTGCGGCCAGCCTCAGCTACTTAGTGAGGCCCTCTGCAACTTCGTGAGACCCGGTTTCAAAATAAAGTACAAAAAAATAGGGCCGGGGGTGTAGCTTGGAGGTAGAATGCCCCTGGGTTCAATCCCCGGTACCGCAAAAAAAAAGAGCTCATTTATTAATATTCAGGGTTGATATAGTTAACTCATGAGAGTTGTAATCCCAGCAGTGGATAAATCCATTGTTATGGATTTAAATCCATTGTAATGGGTTTATCTGGGTGATGGATTTATCTGGGTGATGGCCTGGGCTGGTAGGATGTGGCTGGAGAAGGTGGATCCCTGGGGCTGGGCCTTGGGAATCATATATGGTTCCTCCTCCCTTTGCGCTCTCTCGCTCCCTCTCTCTTGCTTCCGGCCTCCATGATGTGAGGAGCAGAGCCATGTGCTCTCCCTCTCCCTGTTTCCCACCACCATGCCCTGAGATCCACAGTCCCAAACTCAACATGAACTGAACTCTGAAACCATGAACTAATAAATCTTCCTTCCTTTAAGTTATATCATCAAATCTTTTAGATTATAGCTGTGAGAATGCCGACCAGAACACACGGTATTCCTCATTTTTTAGGAGACCATTCTCCCACTTAGTCTCTCAAGTAGGGAACCGTGAACATCAGTGGTTAAGTGAGTTTTGCCAAAAAAAGGGGTGTGCTAAGTCATCTAAAAAGAGACATAGAAACTATACCACCAAATTCTAACTGTGAATTTCCTTTAAAACTTTTTCATTTTAAATGAAATTCAACACACCTTTATGGATATTTCTCATAGTTAATGTCTTTTAGAAGTTTTACTAATTCTAAAGAACATTAAGTGTCTAACCATGCTTCGGGATATAGACAAAATGACACCAAATGCAATAGAATATCTACAATATATTCTGAAATATTGCCACTCCACACGCTGGGGGGCACACTACATATTATAGTGAATTGTTGAAAGTGTGATTTCATTATAACACTTTTTATACTAACAATGATATTTAAGCATACTGTCTGTTCAAGATTTCTGCCTGCTCAATTATTTACACTTTAAGTCTAATGTAAGCCTGACACATTTATTTCTGTGAACAGCAGTATTTTTACTGTGGAAAGAAGGTGTTTGTAAGCATTGCCACATGGTTGTTGGGATGTCTGAGCACATTAAGAATTGGGTTGTTTTTTTTTTTAACAAAAACAATACAAAGACCAGAGAGAAGCAGTACTGACTTTTGTTGTTTGAAAGTATTTTAGAGGTTTTTATGTTGGTTGGTTGGTTGTGGTACTAGAGATTGAACCCAGGGACTTTCTACCTCTGACCCACACCCCCAGTCCTATTTTATTTTTTAATTTTGAAACAGGGTCTCACTAAGTTGTGGAGGGCCTCCCTAAGTTGCTGAGGCTGGCTGTAAACCTGCGATCCTCCTGTCTCATCCTCCCAAGTACTGGGATTACAAAAGTGCGCCACCACACCCAGTTTTTATGTTGTTTTTAATTTGAAACAAAGAAGATGTGTGGTATAAAAAGGAATTCTTTTTTACATAATAAAAACTCTTTGCCTAGGATCTGAAAGTGTGCCTAAGCACACATGTGGACACACAGACACACATAAACAAACACAGAGCCCTTCAGCAAAGGGTAGAAGAGGAACTATTCAAACCGTTGAGAAAATCTGCCCAACAATTAGCTGACCACTGAAATAACCAAGCGGAGATGTCTGTGTCAACATGCAACAACAACAACAAAAAAATATAGGCTTGACAGAATTAGTTTGGAAAAAACAGTAGCCACAACAAACTCTTGGGGGATGGGGGAATCTGATTTCCAGAGTTGTCACATTATAATTTTTTTTTTTTTTGCAGTACCGGGGATTGAACGCAGGGGCGTTCTATCTCTGCGCTATGCCCCCAGCCCTATTTTTTATACTTTATTTTGAAACCGGGTCTCACGAAGTTGCGGAGGGCCTCACTAGGTAGAAAGAGAGAGAGAGACAGGGAGAGAGAGAAAGAGAGGTGAGGCTGGCCGCGAACCCGGATCCTCCGGTCTCCGCCTCCCAAAGTGCTGGGCGCTTGTAATCCCACGCCCGGCTACATTATAATATTTTAAATATTCAATTTTCACTGGCACGGTGATGCACACCTGTAATCCCAACTACTTGGGAGGCTAAAGCAGGAGGATCACAAGTTCCAGCCCTTCAACTTAGTGAGATCCTGTCTCAAAATAAATAAAAAAGAGCTGGGAATGTAGCTCAGTGGTATATCCCAAGTGGGTTCAATCTCCAGTACCAAAAGGAAAAAGAAAATATTACTCGGAGATGGTAAGATTATCATGATTTCTTTTCTTTCATTTTTATTTTACTTTATTTTTTTTGGTACTGGGAATCAAACCCAGGGCCTCACACATGCTAAGCAAGTGCTCTACCATTGTGCTACATCCCCAGCCCTGATTACCATAGTTTCTGCATGTCTCTTTGTACTACACTCTTTTTAATGTATAATTTTAGTGTTGGATGCAACCTAATATATTCATTGTTTCACTGCATGTATTAGTTAGCTTTTTGTCTCTGTGACAAAAATACCTGAGAAAATCAACTTAAAGGAGGAAAGATTTACTTGGGCTCATGGTATTAGAGGTGTTTCAATCCAAGGTCACCTACTCCATTGCTTTGGGCCTGAGCTGAGGCAGAACATCATGACAGAAGGGTAGTGGAGGAAAGCTGCTCACCTGTGGCAGCTAGAAAGCAAGGTAGGGGCCCGGAGAAGATAAACTCTTCCAACATGCCCCCAGTGATCCACTTCCTCCAGCTAGGCCCCACCTCCTATCATTGGAATGCTCCACAACCATTCAATTATGAATCTAACAATGGATTAATCCACTGATGAGGCTAAAGTTCTAATGAGCCAATCAGTTCCCCAAAGCCCCACCTCAGAACATTGCTGCACTGGGGACCAAACCTTCAGCACGTGACCCTCTGGAGGACATTCCAGATCCAAACTCTAACACTGTATATTACACTAAATGCATATTCTTTTTTTTTTTTTTTGCGGTACCGGGGATTGAACGCAGGGGTGTTCTACCTCCACGTTACACCCCCGGCCCTATTTTTTTTATACTTTATTTTGAAACCGGGTCTCACAAAGTTGCGGAGGGCCTCACTAAGGAGAGAGAGATAGAGAGAGAGACAGGGAGAGAGAGAGCAAGAGAGCTGAGGCTGGCCGCGAACCTGGATCCTCCGGTCTCCGCCTCCCAAAGTACTGGGATTACAAGCGTGCGCCACCACGCCCGGATAAATGCATATTCTTGTTGCTATACAGTATAGACCTCTTTTGCCCTTAGGAGAAATGCACAATACTCTTGTCTTAAAACTAAAAATAAGAAAGTGAAGTAAAGGAGTATTCTGGTCAGATCCTCTGCAAGGCCACCAACAGTAGACCCTGGTTATCTTCCTATGGCTTGACATATGAGAAGAATGATTTATAGCAGGTTCTTGGAACAACTCCTATCTGGAGGACCTAAGAAGAGAGAGAAACATTTGCAAAGACATAAAGAAACTCAGAAAGTAAGCCAGTTTTGCAAAGTCATTAACTGCAGAGAATGCGGCCTATGCTCTTGCAAAGAATCATTCAAAACGTCAGATGAAGAGGACAGCCAGAAACAGTGACAATGATCCCCAGGGGGCTGCGAGCTGGCATTAGGGTCAGAGAGGAACACACAGCATACACTGGGAAAGCAGCTGGTTAATTCTTTTTCTATTTTTTACAAATCCATAATTATAGTGAGAGCCCTTTTTATTTATTTATTTTAACCTAACACCCTTTTGCCTGAAATGTCCTTATTCTGCTCTGGTGTCCTGAATTCCTACAGCTGAACTCAGTTCTCAAACATGTGTTATTACAATTCCCCCATCTTGTGCCATGAACCAGAGAGTTCATATAGGAATAAACTGTAAATTAGTGCTAAGCACATTCTTTAGAAGTAACTTCTTCAGCAATTCCAGACTACAAGGTATTCATAGGAGTGCTCAAAACTTTTAGAAAAACCTATTGGGCTAATACACAAGGTAAACCATCATCCTCATTATCAGATATCAGTGTGCCAGCACTGAAGGGTGGGTGGTAGCACATGCCTGTAATCCTAGTACTTGGGAAAATCTACAATAATAATTTTATTGAGAGTTTTTATAAGTTCAATTAGCACAGTCAGTTAATTTGAATAAATATGATAGCTCAAAAGTGAATATTTCCTTAAATATACATTTTATTTAAAGTTGTTCAGCCGGGTGTGGTGGCGCACGCTTGCAATCCCAGTACTTTGGGAGGCAGAGACCGGAGGATCCAGGTTCGCGGCCAGCCTCAGCGCGTGCGCACGCTCTCTCTCTCTCTCTCTTCCTCTCTCTCTCTCTCTCTCTTCCTCTCTCTCTCTCTCTCTCTCTCTTCCTCTCTCTCTCTGTCTCTGTCTCTCTCTCTCTCTACTTAGTGAGGCCCTCTGCAACTTTGTGAGACCCGGTCTCAAAATAAAGTATAAAAAATAGGGCCGGGGGTGTAGCGCGGAGGTAGAACACCCCTGCGTTCAATCCCCGGTACTGCAAAAAATAAATAAATAAATAAATAAAGTTGTTCAATCTTTCATCCATCAAGAAAAAAGTACCAAATAAATATTTATAGAAAACCAAGGTACTTTGTGTATGATGTAATAGCTATGAAAACAATCTAATTAGAAATAATTTTTATGATATTAGTCACTTATGGGAAGCCATAATTTGATGAAGAATGACCAAGATTGAATGGATGGATGGATGGATGGATAGATGGATGGAAATTCAACTATGACTCTACCCAACCTGTTGAAAATGGAATTATGCATGCTACAGATTTAAAGCAAGATGCCTTAAAGATATCATTTTCTTTTCTTTTTTTTTTTTTGCGGTACCGGGGATTGAACGCAGGGGCATTCTACCTCCGCGCTACGCCCCCGGCCCTATTTTTTATACTTTTATTTTGAAACCGGGTCTCACGAAGTTGCAGAGGGCCTCACTAAGGAGAGGGAGAGAGAGAGAGAGAGAGAGAGAGAGAGAGAGCGAGCTGAGGCTGGCCGCAAACCCGGATGCTCCGGTTTCAGCCTCCCAAAGTACTGGGATTACAAGCGTGCGCCACCACGCCCAGCTTAAAGATATCATTTTCTAAAAACTAAATATATTAGAAATATTTCACCAAAAACAAAATCTAAAGAAAGAACTAAAATCTACATGCTTGACTTTTGATTGTCAAAGCAAAGACCATCCAGGATAAATAAGAGGTGGAGAGCAACAATAGCAGCTCATTTATAAAAGCAGGAACACTGGTATGTGCTCCAGTCAATCTTGGAACTCCCCCTGTTTCCCAAATAGATAAGTCAAATTTTAAAATTACTTTTTTTTTTTTTTTTGCAGTACTGGGGACTGAGCCCAGGGGTGCTCTACCACTAAGCTACACCTCCAGCCTTTTTTTTTTTTTTTTCTGTTTGGAGACAGGGTCTTGCTAAATCGCCCAGGTTGGCTTCAAACTTGCAATCCTCCGCCTCAGCCTCTGGAATAGCTGGGATTACAGGTGTGCTACACTACATCTGGCTAAAATTGTTAGGTAGCTAACCAGGAATTAGCAGGAAAGGAAAAAAAGGGGGGGCGACAGAGAGAGCCTTCCCGAGAAGAGATATGGAGACTGCCCCACGCAGCTTTGGTCAGAGATTTCCAGCCTATTACATTGCAGCTTTAGATTCCCACATGACACAGGCGAGCACAGTCACACTAAGCTGTGGTGTGAAACCCAAAAGTAATTGCCCCAAATTACCATGCATGAGGAGGGGTGGGATTTCTGGACAGTATAGAAACCCACCATGTGGCAGACTGGACCCCTCTTTTACTCTGCTCCTGGACTAGCCAGCTCTGTGACCCTCCTGTTGAACCCACCCAATAAAGCCTTTCATGCTTACCCTATCTGCGTCCCCATAATGAAATATTTTTTTTTGCGGGGGGAGACAAGAACTGATGGAAAACTCACGGCCCTGTAACAAAATGACTTCTAATTTCTGTAAAAATTGAATCATCTCGCCTTTGACTATTAGCTAGAGGGATTTGGGGGGGTAGATGACCTATATAAAAACAAAAACAACTGTCTGTAGTCAAATATTTTAAAAATATCAATAAGGATAGATGTGTATTTATTTCAATGTCTTGAATACTTTAAGTTTTTGGCTTAGGTTTAAAGGACTGCAGCCAATTTCAGAAAATCTACTTTACCCTTCCTTAGGGCTAGGAGGAGGGATTTGACACCCCCAGTACAGCTCTCACTGGAGTTATCCATGGCTGTGGACAGACAGACAAATATGCTGCCACAGACTGACTCTAGGGATGAACTGTCCAAATCAATTGACTTAAACTGATGCTTTCGAGTGTCTTTGCGTTGCAAGCAAGCCATAGGAAGACAAATTCAACTACTTTCACTTTGCTTTCCCACCAGGTAGCTCTCGTAAGTGTTTTGTATTTTGTTGATATAATACATTCCTCCAGACTGACAGGATTCTACATTTATTATGAATTTGGTAAAGTTTCTGAACTTCATGTTTCTGTATTATACACTTGCGTCCTTTACTACTATTGCGGTTATACATTGTGGATTTTAAAGTCTCAAAGATAATCACAGTAAGTTATTAACAGAGGCTATATTTAAATATCCCTTCAGAGCTGGGCACAGTGGTACACCCCTGTAATCCTAGTATCTAGGAGGCTGAGACAGGAGGATGTCAGGCTCAAGGCAAGCCTCAGCAATTTAGCAAGACCCTGTTTCAAAACAAAACCAAACAACAAAAAAATGAAATAAGGCTGGAATGTGGATAAGAGGTAGAATACCCCTGGGTTCAATCCCCAGTACAGGGGGAAGTCCCATCAACAGGAACTCAAAAAAAGTAACTCTTCCTTGAATGTCCCAGGCACTCAGAAACTCTGTCAGTGCTACCCAGAGCAAATAGATATTTGGCGTTCTGGATTCCCATCACAACTTAAAGGGAAACTATCACAATGTCCAGAACCCTTGATGTCCTGCAAATGAAGGAGGAGGATGTCGTCAAATTCCTTGCAGCAGGAACCCACTTGGTTACCCACGCTGGCCTTGAACTTGCAATCTGCAAACCTTAATTTCCAGATGGAACAATGTATCTACTATTAGAGTTGTATTTTGTTGCATTTTTAAGTAAAATGTGCTGACATTCCACATAAAAGTACATTAAAAACTTAAGTCCTGCTACTTTAAAAGTGATTATATAGGTGTGTGTGTGTGTGTGTGTGTGTGTGTGTGTGTGTGTGTGTCTTTAAGGA
>PVJS01029444.1:0-14665 GCA_004027185.1 Glis glis
TGCCCAGACAAATGTTAACATTGTGTGGTGAAAGGACTTTGTATCTATTTCTGATGCTCTAGGAAGGTATATAAGGACTGGGCTAAATAAAGTCGGGCGGCAGTATTAACTGTGAGCCTTCAACCTCAAACTTGTGTTCCTGTGTGATCAATCCCGACACCCTCCGCAGAGACTCGGTCCAGGCTGCGCGGGCGCGGCACCACCTCTCTTTTTCTATCTCTTTCCTTAATCGAACACACTTCCTTTTGTTTAATTGGAATCTTTTGTGAACTAGGGGATTTATGTTCTTCTCATTAGTTTGTTTTAGGTTTAGTGAGATACATTTTTTTTCGGTTACACTGAAATTTAAAAGAAATACCTAATTTACTCCTTGTATGCAAAAAAGACACATAAAGATGTAAAAACATAAATCGGTGACATTTCCTAATCCTGTGCTCATTCTTCTTCCCCTGCTGTAAAAAGGGTCAATGTACTAGAAGACATATTTTACAAATCCCTCCTCTTCATACAAACATGTCTAAACTTATATACTGATAAACAATTGATCTTTTTGGTGTCATTTTTAGTTTTTACAACATTAGAATTGGACCATACATACTGTTAATAAATTGAAATTTCTTACTTAGCAATATATTGTGGGTATTCCTCCAGGGAGCTTTCACTCATTTGTAAACAACTGTAAAATACTGCATTCATAAGAGATTAGTATTACAGTTTATATAACCATTCCCAAGTATTTGCAATTGTTTTCAATTTTCTCCCTCTATAATTTTTATTAAATATCAATAACAATATTGTAATAAATATCCTTGCACATTTAACACTACATACTGGTAAGTTTGTTACTACAGGATGATCAGCAATGGTTGTAAGATCACAGAATATATATTTTTAAAAATATATGTGATCATATTACTTTATAGACCAATTATGGTCAATTATGGGATTTTTTGATAACTTGACCATTAATCTAAAGCCAAGGAACATGCAGAAGCTCAAAAATCAACAAGTTTTCCAAGCCCATAAGTGTTTTCCTAAGATACTTGAAGTCTAAAATAATTTTAGCATATTGCACTGCTCCTGGGTTAAAATTGGTCAAACACCAACAAAATCAGGACTGAAGGTGCACATTGCATTTCACTCCTTCCTTCAGTCCTTCCTTCTTTGCATTTCATGATAATTTTCTTCCTTCAACATTTCTTCTTTCTTTCCATTCTCCCCAACACACACACACACACACACACACACACACACACACACACACACACACACACACACACACACACACACCCTCGTTCAATTTTACCTTGAATATCCTAGGAGTTGCCTGATATCCACATTGAGAAGGTGATGATAAATTATGATAAATATTCCAAAGGCCGATGCTGACTCTCTTCCTTTCCCTCTCTTTCCTCCTTTCTCTTTTCCCTGTGGAGGCTGAAGAGACATTAAAATATAAGACCATGTGTTGATAATTTCCTTACAATAAACAATGAATTTAGAGATAGTGAGAGCTTCAATCCTGAAAGTGAGCAAACATCCAACAGAGGTCCTGCCATCATTTATTGTTTATAAAAATTGTAATGATGCATTGTAATTATAATGGTTGCACTGTAATCTCATGGTAGTGAGATTCATATATTTATTCAGTATATACACACATGATATTACTTAGCATGCTTTCATCCCCATGCCTCCCCTTTGTCTACCCTCCTCCCTCCCTTGATGTCTTTCCACTACTCTGCAGGTCTCTCTCCTAATTTTCATGATGTCCTCTATCTTTTCTCTTCTTCTGTCTAGCTTCCACATATGAGAGGAAACATGGGACTGTTGACTTCCTGAGTCTGGGTGATCTCAGCATGATCCGTTTTTCTGCAAATGACATAATTTTGTTCTTCTTTATGACTGAGTAAAACTCCATTGTGTGTATGTGTGTGTATATATATATATATATATATATATATATATATATGTGATATATGTGATAAATGTGATATATATATATCACATTTTCTTAATCCATTTATCTCTTGATATAGGAGGTTGATTTTATAACTTGGTGATTGTGTATTGTGCTGCCGTAAAAATGATTGGGCATGTATCACTATAGTGTGCTGACTTAACTGTTTTGCAGATACCAAGGAGAGGTACAGCGTGGTCATGTGGTGCTTCCATCCCTAGTCTTTTGAGGAACCTCGGTAATGATCTCCATAGTGGTTGAACTAATTTAAAATCCTACTGACAATATGTAAGTGTTCCTTTACCCCTAGATCCTTGCCAACATTTAATATTATTTATATTCTTGGTGATTGCCATTCTAATGGAGTGACATGCAATCTCAGTGTAGGTTTCTTTCTTTCTTTCTTTTTGTACTGGGGATGTTCTATCTCTAAGCTGTACCCTGTTATCTAAACAGGGTTTCACTAAGTAGCTGAGGTTCTTCATAAATTGCTAAGGCTGGTATAAAATCTGTGATAGTCCTGTCTCAGCCTCCCGAGTACTGGGATTACAGGCATGTACTGCTGTGCCTGGCCTCATTATAGTTTTGATTTGAGATTCTCAGATTGATTTCATATATTTGTTGGTTATTTGTATTTCTCTTTTGAGACATGTCTGTTCAGTTCAATTCCCCATTTATTGATTGATTATTTCTGGTTTTGGGGGGTATTAAATTTTGAGTTCTTTATATATTCTGGATATTAATCATCTTTCAGTGGAAAGGCTGGCAAAGATTTTCTCCCATTCTGTGGGCTCTCTCTTCATGCTTTTGATTGTTTCTCCTGCTGGGCACAAGTTTTTAGATTTCTTGCTATTTTTTTATTGCTTCTTGGTTTTATTCCCTGAGCTTTAGGGATCTTATTAAGGAAGTTGCTTTCTGTGCCTGTACATTGGAGAGTTGGTCCTATGTTTTCTTCTTGTACTTGCAGAGTTCCTTGTCCAACTCCCAGGTCTTTGATCCGCTGTGAGTTCACTTTTGTGCAGGGTGAGAGGTAGAGATCTAGCTTCATTCTTCTATGTACTCATATCCAATTTTCTTAGCATTATTAGTAGAAAAGGCAGCTTTTCTTCAATGTATGTTTTTGGTATTGTTGTCAAGGATCAGCTGACTGTATCTGTGTGAATTTGTTTATATAACTTCAGTTCTATTGCATTGGTCTGTGTGTCTATTTTTATGCCCATACCATGCTGCCTTTGTTCCTATAACTCTGTAGTGTGATATGACGTCAGATATTGTGATGCCTCCAGCACTGCACTCATCGCTCAGAACTGCGTTGATGATTCTCTTTAGAGATGTTCTCTGCATAATACGGAGAGTCTGTACTAATTCTGGTGTGGTATGAATCATACACGTCTGCTTTCTCTGTGTTCTCTGCATTTGTGTGTATTTACTTTGGTTTCAGTTTTTATGATTTTTTTTGGTTTCTGTCATAATCGGGGTTTTCTTGTGCATTATTTCTCCTCGGTGTATTTACTTAGGGCTTATGGAGACATTTCTATATTACCAGATAGTTTTTGTCCACTTATCCATTTTTTTCTGAATCCTACTCTTTCTATTCCTTTAATACAATAGATATCTTTCCATTATTTTAATCTGATTCATAATTTTTCATGAACAACAAGTAAAATATTGGACACAAATTACTTTTTTGATTACACAGTAAGTATATTTTAAATGGCAAATATTTGTTAATATTATTGATATTAATACATGTCAGTTACTGATATTGATATTCAAAAATATAGTATCTGTAACAAATATTACAATTATAAATTGTAATATTAATAGTACAACTTTTTATATTGATTTATATTTCTATTATTACCTTACTGATTAGTAAAAATACAAAGGAATATTTTTTCATCAGATTTTTTCATCCACTCATTCAGTAAATGTTATCAAGCCCTTATTCTAGGAATTCCTAGAAGGTTCTCTGTGTACACTTGTGGATGAATGCCTGCAACCTGCCAGGCTCCGACCCGATAGCAGGTGCAGAGGGAATGAGGCAGGAGAGGTCCTTCCTCCAGGGGAGATTCACTCAGGGGTGTGTGTGTATTTGTGTTTGTTAGTGTGTGTATTTGTGTATGTGTGTGTGTGTGTGTGTGTGTGTGTGTATTTGTGTGTGTGTTTGAGCATGTGCAGGTACACACACACACACACACACACACACACACACACACACACTTGTGTTTATGTTTTTCCTGGGAATGGGGAAAATAAGAACAAGTCAATTGATAAAATATCAGCTGGTGATGGGGGTGTGCTCCAGGGACTGTCTCAGTGGCACTGACTGCTAGAGGACTTCTGAAGCCTCTTCCCTCCACCTGTCACCTGGACTGAGTCCGGACCATAGAAAGCCTTGTCTGGGACAGGACCAGCCCAGCGACCCCTGACCCATCATTTCCCCACTCTCTATTCCGCAGGAATGATACCCAGTTGTGGCCCCCTGCACAGGTATCTCGGTCCTCCGCATCCCCCAGGGCTCCTGGGGCTCCTTCCTCCCACCAGGGCAGTGAGATGAGTCTCTGCTGTCTTTTCAGACAAGGGCAAGCTGCGACTGAGGGGGAGAAGACAGTGAGTGCTCAGGGCACGTGGAGGTGTGGCACGCAGGCGCCTGGGGCCCAGGTGGTGTGCAGGCAGCTGGGCTGCGGTGCTGCCCTGGACGCTCTGGGTGAGGCCGCCTTTGGCCCTGGAAACGGCAGCATCTGGCTGGACGAGGTGCAGTGTCAGGGCCTGGAGCCCTCGCTGTGGGGCTGTGCTGCTGAGCCCTGGGGACAGAGCGACTGCAAGCATGAGGAGGACACTGGTGTGAAGTGCTCAGATGAGAGGGTGCAGGAGAGACACGAGGACCGGGGGGGGGGTATCAGCATCCAAAGCCTCCCGGGCTGCCGCTGCCCCGTGCTCTGGCTCTGCAGAGGCTGTGCCCTGACCTCCTGCCATCTAGGAGAGAACCACATGCCAGTGAGTGCGATGGGACCTAGTGGCTTCCCCAGGCCACCCCAGTGCAGTGACCCATCTTCTTCTCTGCTCTCCAGGTGTGACGACAACAGCTGCCAGCACCCCTAGAAGTAAGTGGTTCTTCTGCTCTGAGCATGTGATGGAGGAGACACTTAGACCTTCAGGGTCCTCACCATGGAATCCACACATTCTGGTCACGTAATAGTGGGCCTGATGAGCAGGTGAAAGAAGAAGTCATCAGGTTTATTAAGCTATAGCAGCAATAGGGCTCCAAAGCCTTACCAGCTGTAACTAATAAAGATTCCTAAAACCAGACTCAGAAGAGAGCTGACACAGCCCAGGCTGGGGTCTGGGTTGGACTCATCTTGGGGTTCAGCAGATCCACTGTAACTGAACTAGTGACTTCATGGTCCTGAGGACTTGGGAGATGCCAGGGCAATTGGTTTCTCCTGGGTTATTGACCCCCTCTGAAGTCTCCTGACCTTTTACCTCCTCAGACACAAGTTCAGTCTCAATCTCTGTCCCTGGCATCTTCTCCATACCTGGGATCCTCTGCATCATCCTGGGAGCCCTTCTCCTTCTGGTCCTCATCATCCTGGGGACCCAGCTATGCAGATGGAGAGCAGAGTGCTAAGGTGGAGCTCAGAGATGATAGTGAGCTGGAAACTATGCAGGGGAGTATCGAACCAGTGTAGTTATTTAAAAAGTACACATATTGTAATCTCCATATTTATTATCTGGTAAACTTCCTTCTGTACTGTAGACGTCAAGATTCAACAGACTTGAATCCTTGGGGTAAAGGTGAAGCTCTTAAATATGATGGCTTCCTCCATGGACAGTCAGTGGAGACTGGGTGTAGGATACAGGTGGGGTCAGGAAGCCTAGTTCTGTCCCAGTGGAGCAAAAGCTAAAGAAAGGGACCTGGCAGCCCCGAAAGTTTTCTCCAAGGCTGAGCAAGGGGAACACAGGAGGTTCTGTCTCTTGGTCAGGGATTTACTTCCAAAATCAATCTCTGAACTCATGGTGCCTTCCCCAGCCTTATCCACTGTTAAAGGTACCATTGGTGAGGCCTTGTACCATGAGATAGATTAGCTTGTAACACCAGAGAAGGAGGACCTGCTGGACAGCACGGGTTTGTACCTTCTTTCTCTTCATGCGTTGGCCATGGGGGTGGGAATCTTCATTAAGCACAGACCCACCACTACCCGACCTCATGTGGTCAGCCTCCTCCTAAGGCAGGAACTTCTATAGTTCTCTCTACAAGTGTGAAGCCTCCGGATTTCTTCTGAACCATGACATTGAGCCATCTACTGTGTATTTACTTGTCTGTAATGTTTTTCTTCCTACCAGGAAACCTGTCTGATGACCCAGCAGCTAAGCTGCCATATTACACAGGGGACAGTGAGGAGACTGGAGACTCTGAATCTAACCAAGGTAAGAGAGACAGGTCTTCCCTTGGAAGGGGGTTGGGGGTGAGAAGTAGGAATCTCATCTAAGGAAAACATCCTCCTGTGATAGGCCTGGAAATGTCTTTTCTGCCAAGTTCATAATATATTTTTTTTCTCTTTGCCCCTTCTGTGACCTTAGAAAGTGTCAGGGTGAATTCAATATCCACAACTATTTCTACTAGAGCACAAGCATACATCAATGAGTTATAAGCCAAATGCTATGTTTTAAAAAACAACATCTGAACCTGATCATCTAAAAAATTTCATATGGAAAGACAATGATGTGAAGTATTTATTTGAGTCTGGTGTAGAATCATATATCAATAATTTGGTGGATTATATGAATATTGAGATCAAACATTGATTTTGATAATCACTGAAATACTTGGAGTACAAGGTGCCCACACTGACAAATTACCAGGATTTCCTCCTACAATGGACCTAAAAGAAGAGAGCATCTCCCCTGGACCTCCCCCAGGTGGTAAAGATGGACACTTCTTGGGATGGGGCATGTCCAGGAGGCATCTGTGGAAATGGATCCTAAAGTTAACCAAGCTCTGGGGCAATGGAAGCCCAGGGCTCTTGGGATTGGGATCAGTGGGATCGCCTGTCTGTGGGCAGTAGGAACCCTAGCTTCTCTCTTCCTGACAGCTCTGTGTCTCCACTGTCTCTGAGGGAAGATGTGCAGCCTGTGTTCTTGTGGTCCATGTTCAGTCTCCCTTAGTTACTGATATGTATGTGCTATGTGTTTCAACACTGGATCATTATTCTTTGTCTGTTTTCAGAACCTCCAGGGCAGCATGTCGATGCCATGGGAAATGGTTATGTTGGAATGATGTTGAAGAGTTACCCCTCCCTGAGATTCCTTCTTCCTCTGGGCTGAGTGAGAATGAATTTTTCCCAGAAGAGGGAGGTGGTGCCACGTATTCTCAGACAGGTGGGTGGACAGCTCTATTTTTAGTGGTCTTATTTTCTTGCATGGGAAAGAAGAATTTAGACCCATGAATTATCACTTTCTATCCTACGAGGATCTGGATAGCCTAGTATGCCTTGATGATATCAGCTTTTCCCCGTCCCTGGTTAATGTAGCTATCCCATCTCATCTGAAAGGAAGAACATCTTGTGTTCTCTGTGTCCATGCCCACCCCTATGGGATGGAGACATTCAGTTGCAGAGAATTGTGGTTTTATTTCCATTTGCATACCCCAAATGAAGACATATGCTCTAACAATGAGTTTGGGGGTTCTATCAAACTGTGAGAAGTAATCTAGAAGGTTTTTAATACTAAGGTAAATTAAATCAAGGAGATATAAAAATTTGCTTTGAGACAACCATGTAACCAAATATTTGAAATTGATATTGGCCATTATTAATGCAGGATATGCAATGGATGCAACTAGAGAGTATTAAAATTTCATCACTTTAATTTTTTCAGTTGACATATGACATCATTCCCTAGGATATGACTTTCTGATTGTATATGAGCACGTGGTCCCTGGGAGCAGGAGAGTGTGGGATTTATTTGAGTTGCGATCTTTTGGCTCTGGTAGAAGACCCAAATTCTTCTCATAGATGCTTTGAGGTCAAGTGTGCTCTGTTACTGAGGTCCTGAGGAATCAAGGGAGGCCACCTCCTGCCTCTAGTCCTTAAGGAATCAGACCAGCCTGGTATGCAAGAGAGCGTTCATGTCTCTTTCCCACTTCTTGTTGTTATTGACCCATTATCTTTCCTGTTGTCGACACTAAGACAAGGTTTTTTTGTTTTCGGTACTGGGGATTGAACCCAGGGGTGTTCTACCTCCGCGCTACACCCCCGGCCCTATTTTTTTATACTTTATTTTGAAACCGGGTCTCACGAAGTTGTGGAGGGCCTCACTAAGTAGAGAGAGAGAGAGAGAGAGAGAGAGAGAGAGAGAGAGAGCGCTGAGGTTGGCCGCGAACCTGGATCCTCCGGTCTCAGCCTCCCAAAGTACTGGGATTACAAGCGTGCGCCACCACGTCCGGCTTAAGATAAGGTTTTGTGCAGAGCAGTGAGTATGAGGCAGCTCTATCCAGCCTTTCAGAAGAATCCACACACATATTTTATACCCATTCTGTACTTGTCATTCCTCATATAAGAGAACTCTATAGTATCTTTTTGTCAGCACTGAAACCAGGGTTCTCCTTACTGTTTCAGGCATCTCTCCACAGTCTGCTAGTGAAGCTGCCAGCCCTGGCATGGGAGATAAGGCATCCTCATTGGTCCTGAAACAAGAAGATCCTGGCTGTGATGACATTGAGCTCACCACCATGTAGTGCTGTTTTAGGTGCAACCAACCTGCAAGAATTCCCTATGATACTGTTCCCCAAATAAACAAGAATTCTGTCTTCTTTAACACTACTAAGTTTTCACTTATACCTGTGTTGAAAGGAAATTATGCATGATAAATAATCTGCCATTATCTTTCCACAATCTCTTTAAAGGTGACATTGTACCATTTCTGGTAAATATAAGAACTTTGCAAAAGTATATTCCTAGTGGTTCCCATCCTCCGATATTTTCTCTTTTCCCTGTCCACACTGCCTGGCAACCACCAGTCTACTGTCTGCCTCTGTGAGCTCTGCTTCTTTAGTTTCCACATATACTGAGGGCATTCGGTATTCATGTTTCTGTCTGGCTCATTTAATGAAGCATGATGTCTTCGAGGTTCATCTAAGTTGCCATGATGTATATGACAGAATTTCTCTTTTTTTGTGGATAAATAACATATCATTGTATATATGTACCACGGTCTCTTTATCCATTTATCCATCCATTCATCAATACATATGGTCAGCTCATCTTTGACAATGAAGCCAAGAATATATAATGGGGAAAGAAAAATATCTTCGATAGAAAATGTTGGGAAAACTTGATATCAACATGCAAAAGGGAATAACTGAGCTGTTTTTTCTTACACAATAAGAAAGATTCACTTGAAATATAAAGCCCGAAACTCTAAAACTCCTAGAAGAAAACCACAGAAAGAGAAAAGGCTCACATTGAGTTAAGATTAAGGAGAGTCTTACCAACAAAAACTGAAGGAAAGAGACTTAGGTAAAGGGAAAATTGCCAAATGAATAGCTAGGTAATACAATCATTAAGGAAATCTTCCAACTATAAGCTAACTGATAAACTAACCAAGCAAAGTATTTGGTGACCACACATGATAAAATGGAGACTTTCAGCCAGGTGTGGTGGCGCACGCTTGTAATCCCAGTACTTGGGAGGCTGAGACCAGAGGATCCAGGTTTGCAGCTAGCCTCAGCTACTTAATGAGGCTCTCCACAACTTAGTGAGACCCTGTTTCAAAATAAAGAATAAAAAATAGGGCTGGGGGTATAGCTCAGAGGTAGAATGCTCCTAGGTTCAACCTCCAGTCCTGCAAAAAAAAGAGATTTCCCAGAATTAGTTCAGAAAAGTCAATAAACAAGCATTATCCAAAAAACAGCAACAATAACAAACCCTAGAGAAGGGGAGAATCTGATTTTGAGAGTTATTGATTTTTATGATTTAAAACATCCAATTTTCAATAAAAATACAAAACATGCAAATAAATAATAACACACAACCAACATATATGAGATAAAACTGCCCTTTTAATCCCCCACCCCCAAACCCAAGGAGGACCAGTTGTTGGACTTACTAGACAAAGACTTTAAACTATCTATATTAAATTGATAAAATATTTAAGAAAACTATGTCTGAAGAACTAAAATGAAGTATGATAATCATGTATAAGCAAACAAACAAAAACAGAAATATTTTAAAAAGCCCCAAATAGATAGCATTAAACTACAAAGCTTCTGCTCATCAAAGGAAACCATCAAGAGCCTAAAGAAAAAGCCTATGGAATGGGAAAAGATCTTTGCAGGCTATCCCTCTGACAGAGGTCTAATATCTAGGATATACAAAGAACTTAAAAGACTTTACACTAAGAAAACAAATAATCCGATCAAGAAGTGGGCAACTGAAATGAATAGACACTTCACAAAAGAAGAGATACAAATGGCCAATAGATAACATGAAAAAAATGTTCAACATCATTAGCAATCAGGGAGATGCAAATCAAAACTACTCTTAAGATTTCATCTGACCCCAATAGAATGGCAAGCATTAAGAAGTCAAACAACAACAAATGTTGGCGAGGATGTGGGGAAATTGGGACTCTTCTACACTGTTGGTGGGATTGCAAACTAGTTCAACCACTATGGAGATAAGTGTGGAGATTCCTCAGAAAACTGGGAATGGATCCACCATATGATCCGGCTATACCACTACTAGGTATCATACCAATGGGATTGAATCTAGAAAACAACAGTAATATATGCATACCCATGTTCATAGCAGCACAATTCACAGTGGCCAAATTATGGAACCAACCTAGATGTCCATCAACAGATGAATGGAATAGAAATAGCCTCAATAGAAATTCTACAGTTGAAAGGTATGATAAAAAAAATTTCACTAGAGGTGTTCAATGGCATATTTAAGCAGATGGAAAGAAGAATCAACAAACTTGAGGACAGGTCATTTGAGATGAATCCATCTAAGTAAAACAAGAAAAAATAATAAGACAGTGAACAAAACCTCAGAAACCTCTGATACACCATCAATATTAGTAAAGAAAAGAGGAAAGATTCTAATTATTAAAATAAAAAGTGCTAGCCGGGCGTGGTGGCGCACGCTTGTAATCCCAGTACTTTGGGAGGCGGAGATCGGAGGATCAGGGTTCGTGGCCAGCCTCAGCTCTTTCTCTCTCTCTCTCTCCCTGTCTCTCTCTCTCTCTCTCTCTCTCTCTCTCTCTCCTTAGTGAGGCCCTCCGCAACTTCGTGAGACCCAGTTTCAAAATAAAGTATAAAAAATAGGGCCGGGGTGTAGCGCGGAGGTAGAACGCCCCTGCGTTCAATCCCCGGTTCCACAAAAAAAAAAAAAAAAAAAAGAAAAAGAAAAAGAAAAAGTGCTATTTTCACCAACATTACAGAAATAAATAGGCTTATAAGAGAATATGATGAACAAAAACTCTTTAGCTTAATGCAATCCCACATACAATTTTAAGTTAAATAACCTAGACAAAATGGATAAAATCCAATAAAGACACAAATTACTGAAACTGATTAAAAAAGGAATAGAAATTCAGAGTAGAATAATTACAAATACAAATGTTAAATTAATAATAAAATTTTACCACAAAGAACGTCTTGTCAAGTTTTATTCATTAAAGAATTTTACTGAACACTCAGATGATTAGTACTAATCTTAAACAAACCCCAATTATGGAATTATAGAAAGCACTTTCCAATTCATTATATGATGCCAATATTATTTTCATACCAAAACCTGATGAGTCCATCACAAGAAATAAAAGCTATAGACCAATATGCCCAAAAAAGACACAAAAGTCTTCAACAAAATACTAGAAAACTGAAATAAGTTATATATAAAAAGAATTATATATAACCACCAAGTCAGATTTATCTCAGGAATGCAGGATTTAAAAAAATCAATGTTAACTAAATGAAAAATTGCATGATTATCTTAACAGATGTAGATTTGACAAAATTAAATGCCCTTTTATGACAAAAATATCTAATTAAGTAGAAATTTCCTCAACCTAATAAAGGGCATCTATGAAAACCCCACAGTGTCATACTTAATGATGAAAGATGGCTCAAAAATATTCAAAAAGATATTCTTGGTCTCTCCCCTAAGAGCAGAAAAGGAAAATGATATCATTTCTTGTCATTATATCAAGATTGTACTGGAATTTCTAGCTAGAAAAATTAGGCATGAAAAGAAAATAAAAGCTATACAGATTAAGAAGGAAATAAAATTCTCTATTTTCACCCAACATGAAGTTCCATATATAAAATTCTGAGAAAACCACAAAAATATTATACCTAGTGAATGAGTACACAAATGTTGCAGGACATAAGATCAATACACACAAATCAACTTTATCTCTATACACTAGCAGTGAACAAACAAAAATGAAATTAAGTAAACAATGCCATTAATAATAGCATCAAGAGAAAGAAAATACTTTAGGGATAAATTTAACAACAAAAAATTCAAGACTATTTGTAAACTACAAAATATTATTTAGAGACCTTTAAAAAGATGTAAATAAATGAAAAGACATCCCACGTTTATGGATTAGTGAACCCAATACTGTTAAGATGGCAATACTCCCATATTTATCTATAGATTAAATTTAATCTCTATCAAATCTAAGCATCTTTTTTGCACAAATTGACCAGAGAATACCCAAATTCATATGGAAATACAAAGAAGTTAGAAGAGTAAAAACAATTTGGAAAAAGCAAAACAAAGTTGAAGGATTAGTATTTTCCAATTTCAAACTCACTATTAGGCCATAACAATCAAAACTAGTATTGTACATATCATTAAAATAGAATTGTTATTAAGAAATAAATTATTCCCTTTCTGAACATTTGATTATGGATGAGGTGTCAAGTCAGTTTAATGGAGAAGAAATGGTTTTTTGTTTTCTTAACAATTAGGCCTAGCAAAATAGCAAATTCACATGCAGAAGAATGCAAGTTGAACCATACCATGTGCTCTATATGAAAATTAGCCCCAAATGGATCAAAGAACTTAGATGTAAGAGCTAATACAATAAAACTTGAGAAAACAAGGGAGTAAAGCTTTATGACATTGGATTTGACAATGACTTTTAAACTATGATACCAAAAACTTAACCAGATAAAATAGATCAATTTACCTTCATTAAAATTAAAATATGTCATCTTTGAAATGGCAATACCCCCAATAGCCTAATCAAAAGAGTGAAAAACAACCCATATATTGGAGGAAATATTTGTAAATCATACATTTGATAGCAACAAAATACAGAAAATACACAAAAATGCTCTTATCATTCAACAATAAGGAGACAAATTAGCCAATTAAAACTTGGCAAAAAAGTTGAATTGACATTTCTTTAAAGAAAATACACAAATGACCAAGGAACACATGAAAATATCTTCAACCTCATTAGTCATTAAGGAAATGTAAGTCAAAACTATAATGTGATTCTACTTCACATATGGTAGGATGGTTACAATGAAAAAAGATGGGTAAAAGAAGTGTTGGTGAGGATGTGGTAAAAATAAATTGCTGTGGGAATGCAAAATGCTTCTGCCATTGAAAAACAGTCCAGCAGTTCCTTGAATGTTAAATTTAGAGTTACCTATGACCTAACAATTCCGTTCCTAGTATATTCCCAGAGAAATGAAAACATATTGCCTCCAGCCTGTGGTGATGCAGCACATTACAATGGAAGTGCATGGTGGAAGAATCTCTTCACCTCATGGTAGCCATGGGGCAGAGAGGGAGAGAGAGACAGAGAGACAGAGAGACAGAGAACAGGTTCCCAATATCCCCTTCAAGGGCACATCCCCAATGATCAAACATCCTTCCATTAGGCCACAAATCCTAACAGTCCACCATTTTCTGATAACATCACAGGCTGGTGACCAAGACTTTAGCACATGGCCATCGGATGGAGAATATTTAAGATCTGAGCCACAACAGTGGGCTATATTTAGTAACTTGCTTCTAATAAGTAATTATTATGTAAGTGATAGGCTATTATTTCCAATATTGGGCAACAAGAAGACTATGATTTCTGTCCTGGCTTCTTGGCCTGTCTCTATGCCTCTCTCTCTCTTGGCCTTCCTCTTTCTCCCTCTCAAGTCATGCAGGCACTTAAGAAAATTCTATGGAGAAGCCCTCAAGGAGGAAACTGAGCACAGCCAGAAACAAGTTGGGGTGAGCTCAGAAGTGCATTCTCCAACCCCATTTGGACTCTGAGATGGTTGCAATACTAACAGGCAGTTGGACTGCACCTCAGGGGGCATCCTGACCTAGAGATACCAGATCCTGACCCACAGAAACTGTGAGATGATAAATTTTTTTTTTTGGGGGGGAGGATAATTTGTTATGCAATAATAACTAATGCACAAGCTGTTGCAACTGAATAACAAATTGTGTTTCTATGCTGATATTTAACCTCTTTTGTTTCCTACTGAATGGGTTGTAGAAAAATAAAATCAAAATATAAATGATAACTAAGTGAAAATATTTACATATATAAAGGTTAGTATCTGTAATAAGAAAGCTCTAAAATGAAGAAAAAAAGTAATTCGAATGCAATAGAAAAATAGACAGAAGCCGGGCGTGGTGGTGCATGCTTGTAATCCCAGTACTTTGGGAGGCG
>PVJS01029444.1:14765-24880 GCA_004027185.1 Glis glis
AAATAAAGTATAAAAAATAGGGCCGGGGGCATAGCGTGGAGGTAGAATGCCCCTGCGTTCAATCCCCGGTACCGCAAAAAAAAAAAAAAAAAATAGAAGACATGATTAGACAATTTACAAAATTGGTATAAAATGACCCTTAAAATACAAAAGGAAGTTTCCCGTGTAATAAGAGAAACGTGGTTAAAACTATACTAAAGGCCGGGCGTGGTGGTGCACGCTTGTAATCCCAGTACTTTGGGAGGCGGAGACCGGAGGATCGGGGTTCGTGGCCAACCTCAGCGCGCATGCGCGCGCAATCGATCGATTGATCGGTCGATCTATCTCTCTCTCCTCTCTCTCTCTCTCTCTACCGAGTGAGGCCCTCCGCAACTTCGTGAGACTCGGTTTCAAAAATAAAGCATAAAAAAAAATAGGGCCGGGGGCGTAGCGCGGAGGTAGAACGCCCCTGCGTTTAATCCCTGGTACCGCAAAAAAAAAAAAAACCTATGCTAAAATACTGTTTTTCATCTATCAGAATGACAAAACTCTAAAGGATATACCACAGCCTCTTGACAAGGCTGAAGGAAGCAGACACTGAAACCTTGCTGGTAGAGAGAAGAGTGTGTACAAAATGGGACTCTTGTGAGAGGAATCTAATAATATTATCATAAAACTACATGTGCATTTATCCTTTGACCCAGCAGTTCCACTTGTAGTAAACCTAAAGATAAACCTCCAACAATATAAAATATATATTCATAAGATTATTCATTTCATTTCTAATTTCAAAATTTTGTAAATAATTTAGATATTAGTATATAGAAAATGTATTTTAAAAGTATGATATGTCCTTGCTATGGAGTACAGAGGAACTATAACAGAATTAGAAAGCTTTGTAAAATCAGTTCTAGGATACGTTGCCAGGTGAAAGAACACAAAGTGCAAACATTATATATATACAGTGTCATCCCTTTTGTGTAAGAAAGCAAAAGTAAGAAAACACATGAGTGTCTTCTAATTTTTGCAAAGGAGAACATGGGAAGGAAAATACAAAATATTAATGAAATTGGCAAACTATGAAGGGTGTGGGAAGAGGAATGGGTATGGGGTGGGAACAGGGTGGAAGAGATGTAAGAGCAAGTGACAATTCCTTAAGTATTTCCTTGTATATATTGATTTTGGAGTTGTAATTTTTACCTACATTCAAAGAACAAAAATTAACCAGCAAATATGGGAAGAAAACCTAAGTTTGTATATAAGCAGAAGCAAATATACTTAGCTGTAAATCAAATGGCTAACAGAACCATACAAAGTTAAATGAAACTAATCCAAGAATTTTTGGACATATTACTTTGACTACATACCTTAATCCAAGACAAAAAGAACTGAAACAAAATCTTAACTTCTTTTTAACAGCTTTGTTGTTGATATTGGTATAGCTATAGCAACTCCAAATCTATCTTGTGTACCCTGCAGGACTGAGCAGCTGTATAAACCTGTCGATATTGCTGGGAGCTAATGGTGTCACTATTGGAGAAGGAAATTTCCAATTTGAATAAGAATAAGAAAGAAGAACTTCTTGGTATTGGAGTGGAATTAGAGTTGTCTCTATGAACTGATGATTTTAAAACAATCTGTATTATTGCTCTGTCTCTGAAAAGGACATGAAAGTTATCTTATCCCAGTAGGAAAGAGCTCACAAAGGACTCTTGATTTCCAAACCCCACAAAAAGGAACAAGGACTATATGGTACAAAACAATCCTGGACAGTCAAATCATGCTAGAAAGAAAAAAAAGTATTAAAAACAGAGCTGGCATCTCAAGGGCTGGTTTCATGATGATTCTACCGGCCAGTGGGAGCAGTTCTTCTCTAACATTGGCCTGTCTTCAATCCTACCTCAGGTGTCTGATATCATCTTATTTTCAATTTATCATGACTATATCTTTAAATTTTATGCCTTATTTTTATTTTCTAGCAAGTGATAATTGTAGTCCATAGTCTTTATCTTCCATTTTGGTCTTGATTCATGCATGTTCTATTCATGTGAAGATTTGATTTTTACCATACATGAACACAGACTGTATGTTGATGGGCAGTCTTGTCACGTTTGATAAGTAGGATGTGTTGATTGCCTTCCTCTCCCATTGACACCTACTGGGTGGCAGGATTGCTGATGTTTCAGATGTGGGACTAAAGCTTAGGTTTAAGTTCAGTCTTTGCTGCCTTCATGTAAACATAGACTTAGGACTTTACCCTTATTTATAGAAGAGATGGCTGAGTCATAAATATATTATTAAACTCCTGTACTACTTATATACAGAAATATAAATACGACTTTTTTTTTACTTCTTAATGTCTTTCACCACATTTTGATTACACAGTATGAGTAGATTTCCTATCCTATTTTATATAATCATTCTTATTTCTCAAACAGTCTCTTAATTAACTTTTGGGCACTCACTTATAAGTCAATAAGAAACAAAAATTAAGCCTCCAGTTACTGCCTTTCAGTTCCCCTTAGTGCCCTTTTTACTGTAGAACTGTCACATAATGTGCACAGCCTCTTGCAAAATTTGTTAGGCATTTATTTCTATATGGTCTATTTTTGATTAACACTTTGGAAGGAGGTAGAGAGTCAAGAACTATATACTGCCAAACTCCATTTTATTTTCTTTGCTTTAATTTGGATATACATTTGGATTTATAAATTGTATTTCTAGGTTTATATCTGAGTATGGAAATATGAGTGTGTTTTCCCATTGTCCCAAATCAATCTACCTGTCTCTGGCTGGGGCACAGAGCTAACTGGAGATTCAAAGTGTTTGGCTTGCCTCCCTCCTTTCCTCAACCCCAGTGTATATGTCAGGATGGTTTGGGATGGTAATAACTCATATAAATACAGCCACTTAGAAAGCATCTGCAATTAGGGAAGTAGAGCGGTCGGGTGCCTAAACAAATTCAGACAAAGAAATGAAAAGGAGATACTACTGGAAAAGGATAGAAAACAAAAGAATTTGATGAACAATAGGAAGTGTTATTTGATGGAGAAAGATGAGATTTAGTGTGTTGAGGAATAACTACAAAAGAGTAAAGGACCCTGGAGTAAAACCTTGTTAAGTTGAAGTAGAATTTATTTATTGCTATTCCATAAAACTTTTGAGAAAAATGACAAAAGATGCAGAAATTTCCTTTCCAGCTGACCCACCCCATTCACTTTGAGCCACATTTCTAGGTTTTAGTTAGGGATAAGTGGGCTTTTTTAAATATTCAGTTAGGTACTTCCAAGTTCATGTTCTTGAGACAAACCACTTAGTTCAGGACGACATTTGAGAGTTTTATGTTATTCAAGAGAAGAACAAACTTCTTTGCAACTAACAGAAGGGAAGAGTGTAGTCTTTGAAAGATGTTAACTCAGCTCTTTCAACTGACATCCCATCTGGGGAAAGGGATATGTTTGATGACTGAATTTTCCAGTGTCATAGCGGGTGAATGTACCAACATTCTAAGGAGAACAGCACTGGTCTCTAAAGCTCAGACTATTTATATGGATTATTTTCTTTCATCACAAGCACTTGTAAGACTTGGCAGTAGTGAAGAAGACAGAATTCTCGATTATTTGGTTGTTGCAAACATGGTACTACATGGCTGTAAGCTCCATATCATCATACATAGAGTCTTCTTCCCTAAGGAACAAGGAGGATGCTTTCTCTTCTGTACTAGAGTTGGTAGCTTCTCTAGGACACGCTGGAGAGATTCCTGAAACAATAAGAGAATCCTGGATTCAGCAATGACAAAAAGTACTGATCTGTGGGAAAATGGAAACAAAGCCACAAAGTCTCTGCACCTGAATGTGGTCATCCCATGTGTGGTGGGCATGGACATAGAGAACACTATTGTTCCTCCTTTCAGAAGAGATTAAATAGATACAATAATCCCGAAACAGGGAATAGCTGATATCCTCTTGGTATACAAAGTGACTTAGATTCTTAACAGAAAAGAAAGTGATCATTGATGACGCCAAACTCATCTTTCCTATGCAAGAAAAAAAAAAACACTACAAAGCTGTCCACCTACCTGTCTGAGAATATCTGGTACCATCTCCCTCTTCTGGGAAAAATATTACTCACTTCTCCCAGGGGAAGAAGGAATTTCAGGAACAGGTAATTCTTCAACATCATCATAACCATTTCCAGTGCCATTGACATGCTGCCCTGGAGGTTCTGAAAATACAGAAGGAATGAGGTGGAAGATCAAAATATTGGTTGGACTAGGTGATGTCCTAAGTATCTTCTAATGCAGATGATAAATATAGGTACCATATTCCAAGGCTGTACTAAAGGCACATATTTGATCTCAGTACTTTTTGAAAGCAAGTAAATCCTCTTAATACTCTTATGTATAAAAGTCAATAATATTTTACTAAAATGACCTCTCATATAACCAATCCCAGTCCCAGGAGCCTGGGCTTCCACCCGCCCAGTGCTCTGTTGACCTTAGGATCTGTCTCCATTGAGTTCTCCTGGACATGCCTCATCTCAATAGCTGTCCAACTTCACCACTGGGGAAGATCCAGGTTGGAGGTTCTCCTCTCTTAAGACTTTTGTAGGAGGAGCTTCTGGTAATTTATAAGTGTAGGCAGCATGCACTCTGAGTACTCCAGAGATTATCAAAGTCAATTTTTGTCTCCATATTCACATAAGCCACACAATTATTCATATATGGTTCCATCTCAGGGTTAAAACTATACTTCCCAATGTTCTCCCAATAAATTTTGGAGCTGATCAGGTTCAGATGTTATTTTTTGAAACAACGTGTTTGGATCATAAATTTGATGTATGTCTATGACCCATTAGAAGCAGCTGTGGATATAGAATTCAGCCTGACACTTTCTGAGGACACAGAGAGGGTATTCCTATTTTATCACAGGAGGACATTCTCCTTAGATCATAACCTCCTCACCCCTACATCCAAGAGAAGTCCTACTGCCTGAGGTAGAGTCAGGGTCTCCAGTCTCTTCACGATCTCCTGTGTAATATGGAAGCTTAGTCGCTGAATCATCAGTCAGATTTCCTGGTGGGGAGAAAAAGATCAGAGACAAACACAGTAGGTGTCCCAATGTCATGGTTCAGAAAAATCCGCAGTTTTCAGACTTGAACAGAGAGGGCTTGGAGCTCTTTCCTTGAGGGGAGGCTGACTTTGTCCTATGGTTTGGTCATGGAATGTCTCCAAAGGCTCATGTGTTAAAGGCTTGGTTCTCAGCCTTGCAAAGTGGTAAAACCTTTCTGCAGTGGGACCTAGTGGGAGGTCTTAGGTCACTGGGAACATGCTCTTGAAGAGTGCTTTCTCTTTGTTTTTCTTTGATGCTCCCACAGTGGTCTGTTGTCCTGCCACAGGCTCAAAAGCCATGGGGCCAAGTGATCATTGACTGAAACATCTTAAACGGTGAGCCAAAATAAATCTTTGTTGCTTATCTCAGGCATTTTGTTATAGTAATGGGAAGCCAACTAATCCACTTGTTGGGTTGGGTTAGTGGTAGGGTCTGGGCTTGCTGAAAATAACCACACCTTTGGGCAATTCATGAACATAAAAGAGGGTATGGAACACACCTGTGCTATCCATCAGTTCCTCCTCTGGATTTATGAGATAATCTATATCCTGGTACACAGCCTCATCAACAGTACCTTTTAAAGTGGATAAGACAGGGAAAATCAGCAAGAGTTCAGATATTCCTCCTAGAGGCAATTCCCTTACCAACAGAGAAAAACTTCTGTGCTCTCCAGTGCTCACCCTTGGAGAAACCTCTCTGTGCTATCAGGGTCCCTCCCTTTAGTTTGTACTCTGGTGGGGCAGAACTAGGTTTCCTGACCCTACCTTGTTCCTACACTATACTCAATTTTACTGACACTGTCCACGTGGGAATCCATAATATTTGAGATCTTCCATATTTAACCCAGGATGAAGGAGTCAAGTCTTTTAAATCGTGAAGTCTATGTAGCGAAGGGAATTTTTCATGTAATGAGAATGAAACTCAAAACATGTTCTTTTTGAAAACCATCACAACTGTTCCAATACTCCCCCTGAATCCTTCCCAGGTAGCCAGCATCTCTCAACCCCACCTTGGTGTTCTGCTTTCCATCTGTGCAGGTGGGTCCCCAGGATGATGAGGACAAGGAAAAGAAGGATTCCAAGTATGATTCAGAGGATCCCAGGTAAGGAGAAGATGCCAGGGACAGGGGGTGAGAATGAAGTGGTACCTGAGGAGATAAAGAACCATAGGACTAAATTTAGGAAGGGTAATAAACCAAGGGGAACTCAATTATCCTGGCAACTTTTCAGTCCTCAGAACCATGAAGTCCTTAGTTGAGATACAGTGGATCGACTGAATCCTAAGATGCATCCAACCCAGATTCCACCCTAAGATCCCGATGCATTATCTTCTGAACTTGGTTTCAGGGGGATTTTATTAGTCAGTGCTGGTGAGGCATTGGAGCGTTATGGCTGCTACAGCTTAATATGGCTACTTGTTTCACTCGGTCATCAGACCTAATATAATTTTGCCATGAATATATAGACTCCATGGTGAGGACCTTGAACACCTGAGTGTCTTCTCCATGTTCAGAGCAGAAGAACCACTTACTTCCAGGGGTGGGGGGAGCTGTAGTCCTCACACCTGGAAAGAATACAAGGAAGATGGGTCACTGCACTGGGGTGGCCTGGGGAAGCCACTGGGTCCCATCGCACTCACTGGCATGTGGTTCTCTCCCAGATGGCAGGAGGTCAGGGCACAGCCTCTGCAGAGCCAGAGCACGGGGCAGGGGCAGCCTGGAAGGTTTTGGATGCTGAACCCCCCCCCCCCCCCCCCCCGTCCTCGTGTCTCTCCTGCACCCTCTCACCTGAGCACCTCACACCAGTGTCCTCCTCATGCTTACAGTCGCTCTGTCCCCAGGGCTCAGCAGCACAGGCCCACAGCGAGGTCTCCAGGCCCCCACACTGCACTTCGTCCAGCCAGATGCTGCCGTTTCCAGGGCCAAAGGCGGCCCGGCCCGGGGCCTCCAGGGCAGCGCCACAGCCCAGCTGCCTGCACACCACCTGGGCCTCCACCAGGCTCCGGGAGTCATCGCACACTGTGCCCCAGGCGCCTGCGTGCCACACCTCCACGCGCCCTGAGCACTCGCTGTCTCCTCCCCTCAGTCGCAGCTTGTCCTTGTCTGAAAAGGCAGCAGAGACTCCTCTCACTGCCCCGGTGGGAGGAAGGAGCCCCAGGAGCCCTGGGGGAGGTGGAGGGCCGAGATACCTGTGCAGGGAGCTGCAGTTGGACAACTCTTGGGTCTCTTTCCTACAGAAGCAGACAGTGGGGAAGTGCTGGGTCAGGGGTCGCTGCCCTGGTCCTGTCACAGACAAATCTTTCTAAGGTCCTGGGCTCAGGCCAGGTAACAGGTGGAGGGAAGAGGCTTCAGATGTCCTCTAGCAGGCAGTGCCACTGAGACAGCCCCCGGAGCACACCACTGCCACTATCTGACATCATTTTATCAGGTGACATTCCCCATTCCCCATTCCCAGGAAAAACACAAACGTGAGAGCATACGTGCCTGCTCACACTCACACAAGCCAAAATGTGAGCTGCACTAGAGACAGGACATCGCTGGTCTCACCCCTCTTCCTGCTCTCCAAAACCTGCCTGGCATGCTCCATGCATTCATCAACAAGTACATGTGGAGGATCTTCCATGAAGATTATCTATATTTACCTAACTTTCCGTGAAGATTACCATTATTTACCTTGTCCCTATGCATAAATATTTATTGGATCAATGAATAGATGACTAAAGTCTGCTGAAATGAAATTCCTTGTAATTCTAATCAGTCATTCAATAAAGGAAATATAAATTAATGTTAATAGTTTGTGGTAATAAATATTCATCATTTAAAATATAATTAGTGTATAGTCACAAAACTAATTTTTATTCAATATTCTATTTAATTGTAATGGAAAATTTTAAATAATTGTAATGGAAAATTATAAAACAGATCAAGACACTAGAAAGATTTCTATTCTATGAAAGGAATAAACAGTAGGATTCAGAGGAAGATAGATCACTGGACAAGAGATAGCTAGTAGAAATGTCGGCCCAAAACTCAAATAAATACATGATGAAAATTAATACATGAGTATTCACAGAGATAACATAGAACTAAAAAAATACATAAAATAATTGAAACCAAAAGAAATACACATAAAATGTGAAACAATATGGAGAAAACAGATGTATACAGGGATCTTGACTTAAAATACTCAAAATGACATATATTTCCCATAACATCCTGTCAAACCTCCAACCGTATGCAGAGGACATCTCTGGAAATGATGGCAGGACCTCTGGTTGTCGCTCACTTTCAGGATTGGAGGCCTTACTACCTCTCAATTCATAGTGTCCTATTGTAGGAAAAATATTATCAAGAGTCTTTTAGTATAATATCACTTCACCACAGGGAAAAAAAGAGAAAAGGAGAAGAAAGAGAGTAAGCATCTTCCTTTGAACTAATACCATCACATTCTCCCGAACTGTGTCTTTCAGGAGGTTCCTAGTACATCATCTAAATTAAAGCTGAGTAAAGTGTGGGATGAGTGGGGGTGGGGTGTGGTGGGCAGAGAATTAAGAGAAAGACGAAATGTTGAAGGAAGAGGAAAGAACTGTGAAAAGGAAAAAGAAGAAAGGAAGTACGTAAGGAAGGAAATACAATGGGCACTGTTCAGTTCTCATTTTCTTGTTCAAAATACTTCAAGGCAGGAGCAATGCAATCTGTTAAACTTACTCCATATGTCAAATAATCTTAGAATAAGAACTGTGGACTTTGTAACCTTCTTAATTTTTGAGCTGCTATATGTTTTCTGGCTTTAGTTTAATGGTCAAACTATCAAAAAATCCCAATATTTTCTATATGTTATGAAAATGACAATTGAAAATAGTTGGTCCTAGAAAGTAACATGAGAGTACCTATTAAATGTCATCTAACAACATAACCATTGGCCATCATCTTGTAGCAGTAAACTTACCAGAGTATAGTGCTACATGAACATGGATATTTAATGCCAAATTGTTTGTAAAGAGGAAAAATGAAAACAATTGGAAACACATGAGAAAATGATTACATAAGCTATATGGTAGTAATATCTTATTAGAATAATATTATGCAGTTATTTTACAAATGACTTAGACCTCCCTGGAAAGATACCCACAATATACACAAAGATACCCACAGTAAATCTGAGGTCAACAAGCTGGCTACATCTTCGCTGACATTTCTGCTAATTAGGCTAATTATAGACTCTCTGTTCCCTGTGACATGGTTATTATTGGTTAAAAAATATTTAACCATAATATGCGTTATAATCACAATATTGCAGAAACATTTTCATGGGTAGATGAATTTAGCCATGTTTCTAGAAAAATGGAGGGTTTGAAAAATTATACCTACCCGGCCATTAATCTGATTTACATCAGGAATGTAGGAATGAACAAGGGTTGATGTGATGGGATTAATTGATCATTTCACATTTTTATATGTCTTTCCCGCTTACAATGAATATATAATGTTTTTGTAATTCAACTGAAATAGAATAAAATTATTTCTCTCTACACCTAAAACAAACTAGTGGGAAGAACATAAATCCTCTACAGCCAAGTGTGTACAATCCCATGAAACTGTGCCTGATTCAGAGAAGAAAGACGAGGGATGGGGGCAAGGGTTAAGAGAAGGTGGACTGCCGATTCCTCATGCCTCTGGTGTTTTTATAGCAGATAGTGTTATTCTGAGGAACCTCACAGGATGAGGATCTTTTACTTTACTTAGAGTGAATTCATTTGGAACAACAGGCCCTCTTATAATCATCATCCCTCTGGCAGAGCCATCTCCTTCAGCTCACAATCTCCTCCCTCTACCCTGATGAAGTCTTTCAAAATCTGAGGTCAAAAAGCTGGCTACATCTTCTCTGGCATTTCTGCTAATTAGGCTAATTATAGACTCCCTGTTCCCTGTGTCATGGTTTCTAGTTTTTTTTTTTTTGTGGTACCGGGGATTGAATGCAGGGGCGTTCTACCTCCGCGCTACACCCCCGGCCCTATTTTTTTTTT
>PVJS01029445.1:0-14879 GCA_004027185.1 Glis glis
TCACTAAGGAGAGAGAGAGAGAGAGAGAGAGAGAGAGAGAGAGAAAGCTGAGGCTGGCCGCGAACCCGGATAGTCACAGTGCATTTTAAAAAATTAAGTTAAAATGCCGGGCATGGTGGCGCACACTTGTAATCCCAGTACTTGGGAGGCTGAGACCAGAGGATCCGGGTTGGCAGCCAGCCTCAGCTACTTAGTGAGGCCCTCTGCAACTTAGTGAGACCCTGTTTCAAAATAAAGAATAAAAAACAGGGCTGGGGTGTAGCCCGGAGGTGGGATGCCCCTGGATTTAATCCCCGGTAACACCAAGAGAAAAAAAATTAAGTAAAATAGTAACTTACAAAAAAGTACAAGTTATTTTATCATATTTACTTCTTTAGTATGTTAGATATGAGAGAATTGTTTTGAGAAGAATGAGGGAAAGTTGCTATAACAGTAACTGACAGTAACTACTGATGTCACAATTTGATTTCAGCATCGTCTGTGCACTCAGCTCTTACTGAGATTCGTACTATTGGTGACTGTGCAGGAAGGTGGATATGGGATAGGGGGTATTTCCGTAGCTCTTGGTAGCTTCATTTTTTTCCTCATTGCTATTTATCCATCTTTTCATAAGGAAGTTCTGCTCTCTCTGGCCTTGTAAGTTGCCTTTTCTGGTGTTAGGTTGGTGTCAATGTATCTCCCTTTTCTTTTAGAGAACAATGGCAGGCTGGCTTCCAGACATAGTACTTCTGACTCAATAGTCCAGAAGCCTGCCTTTATCTTCCTTTTATCTCCCAGTTGATTAGTGTCCACATTTAGTCTGTTGAATATTTAGTAAGAATTTTTCAGGAGTCAAGTTGGCTGTGGCTGATTATCAGATTGTTGCTTTAGTTAGAGCCCTTTCCAGGACGTGTACATGCAGACATAATTATCCATCTCATCAAGGCTTTGATTCCCCTGCAGGTTTTCTCTGTGTGATTTGAATACTTGATTTATATTTTAATTCCAGGGCCAGGACTAGGGTGAGGGAAGAGAGGTGTCCAGAGCATGAAATTTAAAGAGACATTCCCTATCAAGGTTGTGTAAGCTTTCCCTGAACTCATATGACTCTGAGAGTGAACATCTCCTTAAATGTTGTGCCTAGGGCACCTCTCTTGCCTCAGTCTGGTTGTGTTCCTCTGTAACCCTGACCACAGTGATTATAGATACCTATATAACTCAGACCTTAAAAATGACTCATAACAACTTTCCTTTAGAACATATATACACATTTTTATATTTATATTCGTGTGTGTGTATGTATGTATGTGTTACTGGGGATTGAACTCAGGGCTCTAGAATATGTTTGTGTGTGTGTGTGTGTGTGTGTGTGTGTGTGGTACTGGGGATGGAACCCAGGGGCATTCTACCTCTGAGCTACACCCCCAGCCCTATTTTATTTATTTTATTTTTAAACAGGGTCTTACTAAGTTGCGGAGGGCCTCACTAAGTTGCTGAGGCTGGCCGCAAACCTGGAATCCTGTCTCAGTCTCCCAAGGACTGGGATTACAAGTGTGCACCACCACGCCCAGTTTAGAATATGTTTTAATGTTATTTCATCAAAATAGAGGTGAAGTAATATATCAGGAAAATCAATGCCATGCCAGAAATAGTTCAACACCCCAAAGATAAACATAACATAAAACAACTTTTTTTTTTTGCGGTATTGGGGATTGAACCCAGGGGCATTCTACCTCCGAGCTACACCTCCAGCCCTATTTTTTATTCTTTATTTTGAAACAGGGTCTCACTAAGTTGCGGAGGCCTCTCTAAGTAGCTGAGGCTGGCCACGAACCTGGATCCTCTGGACTCAGCCTCCCAAGTACTGGGATTACAAGCGTGTGCCACCATGCCCAGCCATAAAACAACATTTGCTAGAATTTTGGACCATGTTATCTAGGTTACCCACAGTATGTCACTATTGTACTTCTTTTCCTTTATTTCTTTTCAAGACATGGCTTATCATTCAGAAGTTCCTTCTAACAGAATCTCTCTCATGACTAAAATTTTTGGTAATCTTCACTACTCCTCTGGCTGACACCATGAAATGCAAAATCACCTGACTTTGGTAAACAATTGATTGGAAAATGAATGTACTTGTAGCCTGCATGAGGTCAAGAGTACTCAGTTTGTGTTGCTGCCACTTCAGTGGGAGAAATATTCCAGCTACCTGCTCTTCTGGTCCCATAGTCTTCATATCATCCCTGGCAAATACTTTGGAGGTACCAGCCCTATATACTTTCACAAGAATAGCACTTTTTTTTGTTTTGTTTTGTTTCTGTTTCATCAGCTAGAACTCTCTGTAAAGGTTCTATGTGGCACAAATTCATTGAGAAGGGAGGCATTGATTAGTGTGGAGCAATGCTCTCACAAGCTAAGATATCCGAGCCAAAAAACATTGTCTTTCGCTTCCTCTGTTCCACTCACTTGACAGTTTTCTCACCCTCTTAAAAACTTGTGTTCAAAATAGCCTTAAATGTTGGTGTTCAGGGCTCTTTATGGAGCTGTAGACTCTGTTTTTATTTCATTTCAAAGTGTTTTCATTCTTTGTTTTTAGATGCCAGTGAGAGCAGGTGCCTCCAGGGGAAGACACAATTTGGAGTTGGCCTGAGAACTGGGGGAGAAAATCACCTCCGGCTTCTTAAAGGAACCCCCTCTCTCCAGTCATGTTGGGCTGCCTGTTGCCAGGACTCTGCCTGCCATGCCCTTTGGTGGCTAGAAGGGATGTGCATTCAGGCCAACTGTAGCAAGCCCAAGAGCTGCCAGCCTTTTAGGACAGACTCCTTGAATTCCATGCTGGTATTTTTAAAAGAATTCCAAACTTCAGATGACATGGGCTTTCTGCCTGAGGATGATGAGCCACCTCTTCTGGGGCTAGGTTGGAAAAGGGCATTTTGGAGGAGGCAGAGCCCACCCAGAGCTCCACGCAGACCTGCTGTATCTTCCAGTGACCAGCAGAGCTTAATCAGGAAGCTTCAGAAGAGGGAGAGTCTTGAGGAAAAAGTCTCACCTATGGTGACACAGCATTCTAGAGTGAATGACTCCAACCAAGTAGGTGATCTGACCACCAGCGGCTCTGCAGAGGTAAGCGTGTTTGGACAAGGTGCAGAGAAACCTCACTCTGCTCTTTTATTTCCACACACAAGCAATGAAGCTGATGCTGCGGGCAGTGCCCACAGGCTGAGGCGTGCGTGTATAAAGTTGCTGGGTGTCATCTTCATTGGTGCTGCCCAGAGGTACAAGGACAATCTGCCCTTTAAAATGTTCACTTCACGCAGTTCCAACCATTGTTTTGGTAAAAGCCGAAGCTGCTCATTATCTAGTCTAAGCTGATTCTTGGCTACAGGTAAGTGCAGTTGTGTGGGTGTTAGTCTCCACCAACAGTTCTGCAGTGTTTTCTGCCAGATTGCAAAACAGTTGATTGATGTGGCTGCAGTCAAGTTCCCCTCCTCCATCTCCCCCCTGTAAACACATTCCTTATGAGGTAGTTTCTATTCTAGTCTGAATTAACTATGCCTGGTACCGCACACTAAGATCTGACCTGCTGGGCTGGGAAGCTGGATGTGGCCATTAGCCACGCAGTCTCTGGGGTGAATTCTCACCAAGCTACATATGCCAAGGGACATGCCACCAGTAGAGTTTATTCTGCTTATTATGTTTCTTCATTGTTGAACTTCCTGGGAAAATGATTAAAAGGAATGACTCACTCTATGCTCAGTCTCTTGATTACTGTGGCTTATTTTTGTATTTGTTTTGTCCTAGTTGTCTCTGTCAAATTGAAGCCAGAGTTGGGGAGGCTACTACATGCCAGGCACTGTGCGTGCTAATCATTGTATTGTGTCATGTTGCTTAATTTTCATAGCATTATTTCCAAGTAGGTATTACTAACCATGTTTTACTAGTGGGGAAACTGAGGCCCAAAAAGGTTGAACAACTTGCCATGATCATGCATATAATGCATAGCACAGCTAGAATTAGAATCCAGTTTTAATATTCAGAAAAAAATCTTTCCGTACAGTATTAAAGAATATTACACTTAGGTTTAATATGTTCACAGACATTTATGGAAATCTATCGATGCCTGGTACTTTTGTAAGCATTAGAAGCACAAAAGTGAATCAGATACGGTCTATACCCTCAGGGAGTTTACAGTCTAGTGGAGATTCAGATATGAAGTTAGGTATTTACAATAGTGTATAATTACTGCCGTAGCAATAGTTGTTATTTATGTATGCAATACAGTAAGAACACAAAGAGGAAGCCATTCACTTGAGCAGGCAGGTAGTATATATGTGCAGGTAGAACTTGACAGAGATGGTCATTATTTCCTGAAGGATGTACAGGATTTCACTAGAGAGCTAAAGGTAGTAAAAAGCATTCTCTACAGAGTCACATATTTGCAAAGGTTCAGTCAACCAGCAAGTATTTAGTGTACATCTACTACGTGAAGATACTATATTGAGCTAGGTACTAGGAATATTATAATAAATAATATATATATGATTACTGCCCCATAGAGCTGTACTCTGGCAAGGAAATCAGAAATGACATTTCTAAAACGAAATAATTGTATGCTTGATGTGGGTTATGAGAGGATAAGTACAGACTGCTGTGAGACCACCTGACAGGAACCCAGTAGAGAATAAGGTGTGGGATTGCCATTGGGAAGGACAGGAGATGGCAGGCAAGGTGAGGGAAGCTGGAGACCATGCTCTTGTAAAGTGGCATGATCTTCACTGTTGTGAGGCTCCTCCATAGCTCTCAGCAACCCTGTCAAGAAAAGGATAATGATTTGACTCATCCAGGATAGGAAATTTGCTCGGTGGTTTGTAGGAAGGAAACTGGGGCATGGAAATTGAGCTTGTTTTCAAGAGAGTGGATGGAAGAGAGAATGAGAAGACATGAAAGGAGGCAAAGATAGGAGGGGGCTGATGACAGTGAAATAGGGAAGCGTGGCATTTAGAGACTTCTGTGATGGGAAGCAGATGTAGGGAGCAGATAAATGTGAGTCCTGGAAGGATGGGAGGTAGTGGTCAGAGTTTGGAATATCTGAATTTAAGATTTGGGGGCAGAGAAGCTCTGATGATGACAGAACCTAGGGCACAGCTATGGAAGAGGGTTGCTGGGAGAGAATGGACACGTTTATTGGAGACGAGGAGCTTAAAGAACTTCAGAAGCTCAGAGACATGTTAAACTCATGTGGACATTGGGGTAGTCTTTTTTTTAAAGTACTTTTGTTGGTGCAATGTAATTATACAACAGTGAAATTCAAAGTGATACAAGCATACATGCACCCACTGCTTGGTATAATGATTATTTCTTTAATAATGATGATGGTGATAATGACAGCAGCAATAGCTAATGTTTACTAAGCACTTACTATGTGCCAGGTACCATTCTGACCCCTTAATACGTATTAACTCATTTTTTTATGGTACTGGGGATTGAACCCAGGGGTACGCTACCACTGAGCTACATCCCCAGCCCTTTTTAAAGATGTTTACTTTTAATTTATTTTTGTGTGTGTGTGGTACTGGGGATTGAACTCAGGGGCATTCTACCTCTGAATACACCCCCAGCCCTATTTTATTTTTTATTTTGAAACAGAAGCTAAGTTACCTTGCACTGGCCTTGAACCTGCAATCCTCCTGTCTCAACCTCCCAAGTACTGGAATTACAGGCATGTGCCACTGTGCCCAGCATTTTTATTTTTTATTTTGGTATAGGGTTTCACTAAGTTGCCCAGGCAACTGCCCTGCCCAGTTGAGGCAGGAAGACTTGCGATCTTCCTACCTCAGCCTCCTGAGTAGCTGGATTACAGGAGTGAGCCACCATGTCCAGCTACATGTATTAAGTCCTAATCCAAACAACAAATCCTATGAATACTACTATTATGAGGAAACCTAGGAAAAGAAAGATTAAGGAACATGCCAAGGCAACCCAGTTAATATATTGTAGAACTAGGACTTGAACCTGGGCAGTCTGATTCTTTCCAGAGTCTGTCCTATTAACCCTTTTACTCCTCAGGCAGGACTTGGGACAAGGAGGAATTTTGAAAGCCAGATGTCAAAGCCATCTATAAAGTAGGAGGAGTGATGAGTAAGTTGGGAGATGACAGCTGTGATGAGAGTCGAAGTGTAGCGCAGCAAGATGGCAAAGGAGAAGAGCCTTTTACAGGAAGGTAGGAGAGTAATGGTTTGCAAAGGGCATGGGGAAAGAGGACAAAGAAAATAGCTTCAGCACACTGTAGGACAATTATGACCCATGAAATTATAAATGGATCAGTTCTAGCTGGGTGTGGTTGCACACATCTGTAATCCCAGTACTTGGGAGGCTGAGACAGGAGGATTGCAGGTTCACAGCCAGCCTCGGCTACTTAGTGAGGTCCTCCATAACTTAGTTAGACCCTGTTTGAAAATAAAATAGGGCCGGGGGTGTAGCTTGGAGGTAGAATGCCCCTGGGTTCAGTCCCTGGCACCCAAAAAAAAAAAAAAGGATCAGTTATAGGTTTAAGCCCGACAGTCTCTTGGAAGATAGTGAAAACTCAAATTCGGACCATACAGCATTCGGTTGTGTGCTGGAAGACCCTGAGGTCTTCTGAGGTCTCTGCATTGACTGGAGAGTTCTTTCTCTTCTTGTTTACCAGCAATAGGTGATGGCAATAAATTGCAGTTAGTGAACAAGATTTCAAGACCTATGTGGTCTGACATAGAGAGTGGGTGGACATGGGGGAGGAATATTGAACTTGAACTATGAATTTGAGGAGTGGGAGTGGGTTTTTGCTGTAGGTAGTGTTGCATAGAGGAATTACATTTGTGTGTGTGCGTGTGTGTGTGTGTGCGTGTGCGTGCGTGTGCGTGCGTGTGCGTGTGTGTGGTACTAGGGATTGAACCCAGGGGCATTCCACCTCTGAGCTACACCCTTAGCTCTGTTTTATTTTTTATTTGAAACAGGGTCTCCCTAAGTTGCAAAGGGCCTTGCTGAGTTGGTAAGGCTGGCCACAAACCTGTGATCCTCCTGTCTCAGCCTCCCAAGTACTGGGATTACAAGCTCGTGCCACTGTGCCTGGCTAAGAATTACATAATTTGACATTGCTTTTTTTTTTTTTTTTTGCAGTACTAGGGATGAACCCAGGGGTGCTTTTACCACTGAACTATATCCCCTACTCTTTTAATTTTTTATTTTGAGGCAGTGTCTTGCTAAGTTGTCCAGGCTGGCCTCAAACTTGTGATCCTCCTGCTTCAGCCTGTCCAGTAGCTGGGATTATAGGTGTGTTCTACCATGCCCAGCTTGATATCACAGGTTGAGGACTGTAAGCCTTGCTAATAAATGGAAGTCTTCAAATCCATACAAGTTATATTAAACCCTATATGCCATGCTTAGGAGCTTGATTCTTACCCAGAAAACCATGGTTAGCACTGAAAGGTGGTAAGATTGCCTTGTGCATTCTGAATAGTTAACTGTTAGGCATTTCTTCTGGGAGGGAACTTGAGAGTTCAAACTTCTGCTTAATGCACTAAGGATAGGAGGAGAAATGTTTGCACTGCAGGTCTCCTCCTAATTAGGGATGACTGGCTAGCAGCATTACTTTCTAGTTTATACTGCTTTCACTGAGGTAGGTCAAGCAGCTCTGCATCTAAAGTAGGGAGAAATTGTATCATAAATTGCTCTGTCTTGCCTGAAATGGCCTGCAGGGCTGCACAGGCATCGGGTTGTCAAGATGCATTTTTCATTCTTCCGGATTCCTACATATACCATAACCAAGAGCAGGTATTGTGGACCTTTTGCATTTCCAAAAGTGGAAAGGAATGTCATTCCCCTCTCTCCACTTTAAGAGGGAGAAACGTGTCCTACTTGGTTTGTATTGCACCCTTTCTGTGCCATGAACCTCTGAATAGTTGGCAGAGGGGCATAGTGCTTGTTAATTGCGTCCTGGCATGTATGTAGTACCAGTGGTTCAGCTCCTGGTGATTCATTGCTGCCAGTCCTGCTTTGTGAAAGAGAAGGGGTGCTTTCTTTGAGCCCAGGAGTGAAGGTCCACGCAGGTAACCCCACATGTAAGGTCTGGCTTTAGGAAGACGGAGGTGTCCCTTCTGCCATCATCATTTCCCCGTTTCCAGTCCTTAGTCACAGCATTTAAGCCGGCAGCTGTCTGTGGAACACACGACGGAGAGTATAAATGAGCCAGGCACCTCACCCTTTTCTGCTGCCTTTATTCCCTGAGAACTTCTGTGCAAGGCCTGAGCTTACCTCTTATCAGAAGATAGAGGCGTGGGGTGTGGGCGACAGCAGCTTACATAACCAGGGACAGCAGCCCCAGCAGTTCTGTTTCCCTTCATGCGCTTGTTTTTGTTTTGTTTTGCTTTTCAGGGCTTTTTGCTTGCTTGCTTTTGGTTTTTAAAGTTCCTGTAAATCTTTTAGGCTTGTGAAGTTGTTGCCAAGAGTTCATTTATTCTTCTGGTTATTACTTTCTGACAAATTTGGAATCCCTCGGGCCTAGTTTTTCCAAAGATTCTTACTCTTAGTTATCTGACAGACAAGCTAAAAACCTTTGCCAAAGATTCTTGTAGCCCCAGGCCCCCTCCTCCCAGACCTCTGGCTTGGATAATTTGCATGGGCTTCTCACTCCTCAGTAATTTAGACTCTTCCAGTACTATCTGCACACTTATATTCTCTAAGTACCCCCTCCTCCATTCTTTTTTTTTTTTTGTAATGGGGATTAAACCCAGGGGCATTCTACCTCTGAGCTACACCCCCAGCCCTAGTTTTTATTCTTTATTTTGAAATAGGATCTCACTAAGTTTCGGAGGGCCTCACTAAGTAGCTGAGGCTGGCCGCGAACCCGGATCCTCTGGTCTCAGCCTCCCAAGTACTGGGATTACAAGCGTGTGCCACCACGCCTTGCTCGCCCTCCTCCATTCTAATCTTACATGAGTGGCTTATTGTATTGATAGAAAAATGGGGCAGCCTGTTTCCTTGTTGTGTATGAACATGACAAATCCCTATCGCTGTAGTTTTCCTTTTTCAAAAGTATTAGTTTCTTTGGCCGGGTGTGGTAGTGCACGCTTGTAATCCCAGTATTTGGGAGACTGAGACAGGAGGATTGCAAGTTCACAGCCAGCCTCAGCTACTTAGTGAGGCCCTCCGCAACTTAGTGAGACCCTGTTTCAAAATAAAGAATAAAAAATAGGGGCTGGGGGTGTAGCTTGGAGGTAGAATGCCCCTGGGTTCAATCTCCAATACTGTAAAAAAAAAAAAAGAAGCCATTCGGTTTATGGTATTTTGTTATCAATCAATTAGTAATCAATTAGTAATCAAAATAGACTAAGACATTAAGTCAGCTTACAGAGTAGCTAACAAATATAATTTCAAACTTGCTGCAGATAGTAGAAAGTCAGTAAGTAGATTAAAGAACCAGAACTCTTAGGAGATCAGAGGGAAAAATAGGTAGTTATAAGAGAAAAAAAATAAGGAAAAGGTATTCTGTATTGTTTTTCAGAAACTAATACTTTTTTGAGAGGGTACTAGGGATTAAACCCAGGGCATTCTACCTCTGAAATACACTCCCAGACCTTTTGTTTTTTATTTTGAAACAGGGTCTTGCTAAGTTGCTGAGGTGGGCCTCAAACCTGAGATCCTCCTATTTCAGCCTCCCAAGTACTGGGATTACAGGTGTGCGCCACCATGCCTGGAGAGAAACTAATTAATAATAATAAATAAAATAAGGGCACCAATCACCCTCCAAAGACCACCTACAAATACCATCACATTGGGGGTTTGGATTTCAACATATGAATTGGCAGGGGGGGCATAAATATTCAATCCATAGCACTTATGAAGCAAGAGATAATGAGGGTATCAGTGCGGGCCCATTAACAGATCCTTGCTAACTGGAAGGACGAGCCATTCTTTTTTTAATTTTTTAATTTTTTTTTATTTTAGTACTTCCAGATTGATTTTAATGTGCATTAGGAAAATAGCAAACCCATGAATTTACATATACTATATATTATTTAAACTGCATCCTCTTTAAATCATTTAAGTTTAAACAAGAGCCATTCTTATTTAACACCCCAGGCGGCCATTCTTCTCTTTTTCCCCCCTTCATGGATGGTCTTCGTTTCTCTCAGTAACTAACTGCCACAAAGATAACCCTGCCGTATTCTGCAGCCTCAGCTTGTTGCTCACTGGGTTGGGTTGTGTCTTCTGAGTCCTATTGGCTTTGCCACTGGAGGAAGACATTGCCTTTCTTCTGATAGGATTGTTTTTAGTGACCATGGTAGGTTTTTTGTTGTTGTTGTTGGTTTCAATGTAGTTGTGTCTAAAAGTGTGTTGAAGGATGAATTTTTGTGAATTGTTTTTAATATTAAGTACACACCTAGATAGCATGTATCTCACCAAGGAGGGCCCCACCTGGACTGTGATGATGTGACCTGGAGAAATGTGAACATCCTGTGTGTGCCCTGCAGCCTTCTACTCAAAGTGGAATAGATAGTGGGGGGGGGGTTGTCATCTTGAATTAATCGCTGGGGTTGGTTTGCTTGATTTGGAGAGAGTAGCCCCAGAGTCAGGGCAGGATGGAAGGGAAAAGAAGGAAGAGAAGAGAGATGGAGAGATAGAGAAAATGTGAATTGAAACTTTTCATCATTATGAATAAGGCTTCTTTGAAGAACAGATATATTCGCCTGGGGCATGATTGTGTGATGTATGGTTAGTTCATAATTGAGTTAGTTTGCAGTCGGAGTGGTGCACACCTGTAATCCCAATACTTGGGAGGCTAAGACAGGAGGATTGCAGGTTCCAAACCAACCCCAACAATTTAGCAACACTCTCAGCAACCTAGCAAGACGCTGTTTCAAAACAAAAAATAAAAAAAAGAAATAAAAATAAAAAGGGCTTAGGTTGTAGCTCAGAAGCAGAATGCCCCTGGGTTCAATCCCCAGTACAAAAAAAATTTGAGTTAGTTTTTATGATTTCTATCAAGTGCCAGAAAAAAGTGCACAAGGCAATTTCAGTATTACTTCTTTTTTTTTTTGTGGTACTGGGGATTGAACCCAAGGGCATTCTACCTCTGAGCTACACCCCCAGCCCTATTTTTTGTTTATTCTTTATTTTGAAACAGGGTCTCAGTAAGTTGCGGAGGGCCTCACTAAGTAGCTGAGGCTGGATCCTCTGGTTTTAGTCTCCCAAGTACTGGGATTACAAGTGTGTACCACCACTCCCGGCTCTCAGTATTACTTCTTAGTTTGTGAAGTAAAATACTTTGTTCCATGTCTCCTTTTCCTGTTTCCTTTAAATATATAAATGATAAACAAGCTGTTCCTTTAAAAATAAAAATCTGTCTGCCCAACTTTAAAGTATTTATACCCTTTATTTTCACCTTCTGGGAGTCAATTCTAAAGCAATAATTCCTAAAGAAAACTTTGCACACAATGATGGGGTTCTATTTATTTAATGAAAGAAGTGGAAGCAGTCTGTCTAGTAAGGGGAAAGTGGACATTGTGCAACCATTAAACACACATTTTGGGGGCATAAATAGCTCTTTTGTTATGCCTTTCTGCTTTTCATTTCACCCCAAATGAATGTTGTTCTTCTATAGGCAGCATACTTTTTTTTTTTTTTTTTTTTTTTGTGGTACCGGGGATTGAATGCAAGGGCGTTCTACCTCCGCACTACGCCCCCGGCCCTATTTTTTATACTTTATTTTTGAAACCGGGTCTCACGAAGTTGCGGAGGGCCTCACTAAGGAGAGAGAGAGAGAGAGAGAGAGAGACAGAGAGAGACAGAGAGAGACAGAGAGCGTGTGCGCTCGCGCATGCGCGAGCTGAGGCTGGCCACGAACCCGGATCCTCCGGTCTCCGCCTCCCAAAGTACTGGGATTACAAGCGTGTGCCACCACGCCCGGCCGGCAGCATACTTTTTAAAAAGAGCTTTTCATAAAGTTTAATTTTGGAGCTGGGGATGGAGCTCAGTGCTACAGCATTTGCCTAGCAGCACCAGGTTCTGGGATTGATCCCTAGCACTACCTCTCCCAAAAGTATAATTGCCATAGCATAAACTGCACATATTTAAAGTGCACAATTTAAGCCGGGCATGGTGGCGCACGCTTGTAATCCCAGTACTTGGGAGGCTGAGACCGGAGGATCACAGGTTCGTGGCCAGCCTCAGCTACTTAGTGAGGTCCTCTGCAACTTAGTGAGATCCTGTATCAAAATAAAGAACAAAAAATAGGGCTGGGGGCATAGCTTGGAGGTAGAATGTCCCTGGGTTCAATCTCCAGTACCGCAAAAAAATTTTAAAAATTAAATAAAAAATAAAGTGCACAATTAAACCAGGTATGGTGGAACACACTTGTAATCCCAGTACTTGGGAGGATGAGACAGGAGTATTTCAAGTTCGAGGACAGCCTTAGCAATTTAGTGAGACCCTGTTTCCAAATAAAAAATAAAATAGGGCTGGGGGTATAGCCTGGAGGTAGAAGGCCCCTGGGTTCCACCCCCAGTACCACAAAAAATGTGCACAATTTGATTAGTTTTGACAAATGTACATACCTATAAAATTGTCACCATTGAAAGATAACGAACATATCCATCAACCTTGAAATATCTTCCTGCTCCTTGGTAGCCAACCCTTCCTCCCTCCCTCCCTCCCTCCCTCTCTCCCTTCCTTCCTTCCTTCTTTCCTTCTCCTCCTCCTCCTTCTCCTTCTTCTTCTTCTTCTTTCCTCCCTCCCTCCCTCCCTTCCTCCTCTTCCTTAGAATGAACCCAGGGGTGCTCTGACTCTGAGCTATACCCCAGGCCTTTTTTATTTTGAAACAGGGTCTAAGTTGTTGAGACTGGCCTTGAACTTGTGATCATCTCTATCATCCTCCCAAGTACTGAGATTACAGACATGTGCTATATATATATTTGTGTGTGTGTGTGATACTGGAGATTGAACCCAGGGGCATTCTACCTCCGAGCTACACCCCCAGCCCTATTTTTTATTCTTCATGTTGAAACAGGGTCTCACTAAGTAGCTGAGGCTATCTGTGAACATGAATCCTCTGGTCTCAGCCTCCCAAGTACTGGGATTACAAGCATGTACCACCATGCCCGGCTCAAAATATATTTTAATTTCCCTTTTGATTACTCCTTTGACCTTTGGGTTATTTTAAAATGTGTTATATATCTTTCAAATATTTTAAGGGACCATTTCCAGATACTGTTTTATTATGGATTGGTAATTTAATTCCACTATAACCAGAGAACGTTGTATGGCTGGAATTATTTTAAATTTATTGAGACTTTTTCTTTTTGGTAGTAGTGGGGATTGAGCTACACCCCCAGCCCTATTTTATTTTATTTTTATTTATTTATTTATTTTTTTGTTGTACTGGGGATTGAACTCAGGGGTGTTGTACCTCCGAGCTATACCCCCAGCCTGATTTTATTTTTTATTTGGAAACAGGGTCTTGCTAAGTTCCTGAGGCTGTCCTCAAACCTGCAATCCTCCTGTCTCAGCCTCCCAAGTACTGAGATTACAAGGGTGCGACACCACGCCTAGCTTCCTATTTTATTTTTTATTTTGAAACAGGTTCTAAGTTGCTGAGGGCCTTGCTGAGTCACTGAGGCTGGCTTCGAACCTATGATCCTCCTGTCTCAGCCTCCCAAGTACTGAGATTCCAGGCATACACTACCACACCTGGCTTATTGAGTCTTTTTTTATGGCTCAGAATATGGCCTATCTTGGTGAATGTTCCATGTACACTTGAAAAGAACATGGATCCTGTATTGTTGAGTATTCTATAAATGTAATTGACTCAATTAGACCAAATTGGTTAGTGTTGTTCAAGTTTTCTATATACTAAAGTTTTCTGTCTCCTTTTTCCATCAGTTATTTAGAGAGAAGTGATGAATATCACACTATAATTATACTGGGATTATAGGCATGTGCCACCATGCCTGACTTCACCTTAATTATTATTATTTTTTTTTGTACTGGGGATTGAACTCAGGGGCATTCTACCTCTGAGATACACCCCCAGCCCTTTTTATTTTTTATTTTTAACAGGATCTCACTAAACTGCTGAAGGTCTCACTAAGTTGCTGAGGCTGGCCTCAAACCTGCAATCCTCCTATCTTCACCTCCCAAGTACTGATGTTACAGGTGTGCACCACCATATCCAGTTTATAATCCCGCATTCTAACCCAAAATAGAGATGCCCAAAAAGCCCCAAGCACATGAAACATAAAGAAAACTATACCAAATTATCTTATAATCAGATTGCTTAGAACAGAAAAAAATCTAAGCAGCCAAAGAAAATTCAGACACATTATATCTAGAAGAACAAAGATAAAATTGCGCAGATTTCTAAATAAAAACAGTGCAAGCTAGAAGGCAATGGCATAATATCCTTAAAGTATTAAAAGCAAAAAGGAAATATGCCAACTAAGATTTATTTATTCATTCATTCATTCATTCATTCATTCATTGTGGTATTGGGGATTGAATCCAGGGGCATTCTACCTCCAAGCTACACCCCCAGCCCTATTTTTACTTTTATTTTGAAACAGGGTCTCTCTAGGTTGATGAGAGTCTTACTACTTGCTGAGACTATCCTTGAACCTGCGATCCTCCTGTCTCAGCCTCCCAAGTACTGGGATTACAGGCGTGTGCCACCACGCCTGGCTCAACTGAGATTTATTTATATAATGAAAATACTTTTCCACTATTTAAAAAAGTAAAAAGAAAGGGGGGATCTGCAACTTAATAGCACCTGTTTCAAAATAAAGAATAAAAAATAGGGCAGGGGGTGTAGCTTGGAGGTAGAATGCCCCTGGGTTCAATCCCCAGTACCTCAAAAAAAAAAAAAGCTAAAA